>PVJH01031358.1:0-23863 GCA_004026705.1 Nesogale talazaci
ATTCCCTGCACTAAGGCCAAGGGATAGGAATTGTAGCAAAGATGTAAAAAGAGTCTTTTGACTCTAAAAGATGACCCAAGATTCAGCCAAAGACTGAGGCATACGATAAGTAGACAATTTATGGAAAACAACATCTAGGTGGCCAAAAATCACATGAAGAATTGTTTGAATGCATTAACAATAAAGAAAATTTATACTAAAAGGATAATGAAATACCACTTCAAACTGATAGTCTTCGCAAAACTTTTGCTTTTTTAACTTTTTTAAAATACAAAAAATAATAAAGTCTGGAGAAAATGTGGAGTGATTGTAATTCTCATAAATTCTCATATTTTAATGCTTGCAGAATTAAAGAATTTTACCAAAACAGCATCGTATTTCTTTTAAAAACACATAAATACAAATACCTTATGATTCTGCAATCTCTCTACTTGGTGTGTATACTAAATGAATAAATAACAAAACATGCATAGATGCATGCACACCTATGTTTACTGCTGGATAAACAAGCTCTGGCACATCCATATAATGGAATAGTATGCATCTTTAAGTGTCAAGTACTTCAGTATATTAACAAAATTAGAGAACATTATGCTTTGCAAAATTAGTTATTTTTATAGGGATCAATATATTATATCATTATTTTAAAAGGAAAATAAAGACAAAGAAACATGTTTTATACCAAGGGATATGATTTTTAAATGCAGGCTGGAATTAGGGGCTAGGGTGTAGGGACTAGGAGGGGAGCAAATGGCTAGGAAAATATAGAGGGTTGGAGGGTGGGAAAAGAAAATTAACAGAGACCCAAAAAAGGGATTTAATGGGTACTCTTGCTGAATTAATTGGATTGGATGTAATCGGCTGTGCAATTACAGAGACTATGTTGTTCTTTGTAAGTAATGTATTTCACAAACAAATGGGAAAAACAGAAATATATAAATAAGTAAAAACAATAAAAAATAAAGTTAAAAGTAAAGAGAGTGTCTCAGCCTTTAAATCCCTCCATATCTTATACCCATCAGATTTACACATTTTTTCTGAGTCAATATAAAAGGAGATATAAAATTGAAATGCTCTTGAATACTATTTGACATACAAGTTCATTTCGTACAAACAAAAAAATGAAATTAACCAAGCTGACCATGTTCACTGTTGACTTTCAATATTATCAAAGAATACATATAACTAAATTCTTTTTAAAACAGTAAGCTCAATGTTCTTTACTTCAGACTCACAACAGTCTCAAAACAGGGCAAAAGAACAAGAACACAAATATAACTCCAAACAAGCTTACAGAAACACAGATCTAGTTTTCAAAAGCAAGACAGAGATACTGAATAAAGTTGACCCAGCAGAAATAATGTTATTCTACATTGAACACTTGGAGTTCTGTCAGGGGACGACCCTGAATCTTATAAGAAGCCCTCTCTGTTAGCTTCTCAATGGTGGGTGTACCCTACGCACCTCATTAGACTTTACAGAGGCTTTAGACTGGTATCCAGTAGTCTGAGTCCTCCAAATTTCCTCTCCATCATCTTGCAGACAGTAGAGGAAACCCTGCTTAATCCAGGCCTTAAAATGGCTTTAAATTGGTACCCCCACAAGACAATGGACAGAGAAATCTGACCTCAAAAGAGAAAAGAGAAAGAGAAAGAAAATTCTCTTATCAAGGTGCTTTTCTTACCTCAGAGAGCTGGCTGATTACTGAACATTGTCCAGCAGAGAAATTAAAGAACATTCTAGTGGTTACTACGTTCTGGCTTCAGTAAGATTTTCATCTGACTTCTTGTTTGAAAAAGATGCTACTTTTATGCAGCGTATTGTTGTTAGGTGGTGTGGAGCTGGTTTTGACCCCTAGCAACCTTAAGCTTAACAGAAGGAAGTGCTGCCTGGTCCGGCTCAATTGTTCCTCACCATAGTTCTCCTGCTTGAGCCCATTTTTGCAGTCACAGTATAATCGATTTCCTTGAAGGCCTTCCTCTTTTCACTGCCCTGATGCTTTGCCACACATATCATCCTTCTCCAAGCATTGGTCAATCATGGCAATATGCCCAAAGTACATGTAATGAAATATTCCCTTTTTTGCCTCTGAGGAGCATGCTGGCTTCATTTCTTCCCAGATAGATCATTTTGTCCTTTTAGCAGTCCATGGTACTTTCAATATTCTTTTCAAGCACCACAATTCAAATGCACTTATTCTTCTTAGGTCTCCAGTCTACGCATATCAAAATCTATTATCAGAATTAAATTCTCATGAACCCTTGATAATTTATAAATTATCTTTGCAATTGAACATTGGAGCACAGAGGCCTGTCCATGGCTTGTTTCTTGGCATATGTTGGGTTGTATGCTAGCTCAATTTCCATCTGTTTTAGATATGGCCAAATCAATTTCTATAGTGACCATTTGTACCTATAGGACTACCAGCATTGGAGGAGAGTTCCTATCTCACAAAAGCCCCTCAAACACTTCTTGCTTTCTGATTTTTTGAATTCGGCTATTTTTGAGGATGCTAGATAGGATCATATTGTTTTAATTTGCATTTCTGTTATGGCTAGTGATTGGAAACATTTTCTCATATGTTTATTGGCCTTTCAGATTTCTTCCCCTGTGAAACATCTGTTCATGTCCTTTGTCCACCTACTCAGTGGGAAATTAGTTTTCTTCTGCTTGGAAGCTTGTAGACTATTACAGATTTTTACTAATTAAGTCTTTGTCTGATGTGCCACTGCGAAAGATGTTTTCCCAGTCTGGGGGCTCTTTTTTTTTTTAACTCTCTTAGTGAATTCTTTTAATGCACACAAAAAGTGTTTTATCTTCAGTGTATCCCACTTGTAAATTTTTGCCTTTTCTGTGTTTATATGTTTTCCTATTTATAACACTATATGTGTTTCCTATGTCAAAGTTCTCAGGTTTGTCCCAATTCCCTTATCGATGGCCCTAATGTTTTGGGGGGTTCCTTTGATGTCTGCAATCCACCTTGAGTTTATTCTTGTGCATGGAGTGAGATAAGGGTCTTGCTCCACTTTTCTGCAAGTAGATATCAATTTTTTTCCAAACCCTCTTGTTTAAGAGGGCATCTACCTCCCAATTGTTATTTTGAGCCTTTATCAAATATCATTAGTCTGTATTCAGATGATCTTATTTCTGGATGTACAGTTTTTTCCAACAGTCTGAGTATCTATCATTATACCAATTATGTGGTTTTGACCACTGTGGCTGTATAATTTGTGCTAACATCAGAAAAAGCAAGCACTCCCACTGTGCTCTTCTTCTTGAGGAGCATTCTGCTAATTCTGGGCTTCTTCCTTCTCCAAATGAAGTTAGTAATCAGTTTACCCATTTATTTGAAGAAACATGAGGGTATTTGTATCAGGATTGCATTAAACATAGTGTCTTGGGCAGAACTGACATCTTTACTATATTGAGTCTTCCAATCCACAATTATGGAATATTTTCACATTTTTTGAGATCACTCTTGGTTTCTTGTAAATAGTGTTCTATAGTTTTCATCATATACATATTTTTTCTCTAATTAGTTATGTCGCTATATTTTTCAACTTGTGCTTGGCTATTGTGAAGTGTACCACCTTTTTGATCTTCTCTTCTTTGGTCTTATCCCATATGTATAGCAATGTGATAGACTTCTGTTTTTTTTAATCTTGTACCCTGCCACTGTCCTATATTCCTTTATTGTTTGCAATACTCATCTTGTGGAGCCTTTATTTTCCACATATAAGATAGTATCATCTGCAACTAATAATACTTTCATATCTTCTTTCCCCAGGCGAATATCTTTGATGTCTTTTAATTGCCTTATGCTGTTAGCTAAAACCTCTGGGATGATGTTAAATAAGAGTGAGGATAAGGGACATCATTCTCTGATCCCCTTTTTTCGAGGAATTGTATTAGTCTTCTCTCCATTGACCAACACATTGGCCATTGGTTTTTCATATATAGCTTGTATTGTCTTGAGGAATTTCCACCCATTCCTATCTTCTTGAGTGTCTTAAGCAGGAATTGTTGTTGCACGTTGTCAAGTGCTTTTTCCACATCTGTCGATATGGTCATGTGTTTCTTAACAATTTTTCAAGTCAACGTGGTTAATGATACTAATGGTCTTTCATATATTTAACCATCCCTGCATTCTTGGTATGAATCCCACTTGGTCATGGCAAATTATGTGCCTTATACACTTTTGTATTCTATTGACCAGTATTTTGTTAAGGATTTTTGCATCAATGTTCATTAGGGATATTGGTCTTTAGTTCTTGATTCTTGTGGGATAATTTCCTGGTTTCATTTTCAGAATTATGCTAGCTTCATAGAAGGAGTTCGGTAGTTTGCCATCTTTTTCTATGTTCTGGAAGAATTGGTGTAGGATTTGTGTTAGTTCTTCCCTGAATACTTGGTAGGATTTTCCTGTGAAGCCATCTGGTCCAGTGTATTTTTTGTTGTTATTGTTTATCCCATGATAATCTTGTCTGTTTCTTCTATTTGCTATAGGTCTGTTGAGATTCTTGATGTCCATCAGGGATAGTCCAAACCAGGATTGCTTTTCCAGTAATTTTTCCATGTCTTCAAAGTTGTTGAATTGATTGGTGTACAGTCCTTCATAGTACTGTGTAATTATCCTTTTGCTTTCATTATGGTCTGTTATTATTCTTGCTATTGGAATTTGTCTCCTCCTTTTTTTTGGTTAAATTTGCCAATTCTGCTTATTCTTCAAAGAATCAATTTTTATCAGCATTAATTTTTCCATAGTTTTCTTCTTTTTCCTCTCCCGAGTCTCAGCCCTGATTTTTATTACTTCTTTTCTTTTGCTATTAGTTTGGTTGTCCTGGTGATTCTGCTTTAGTTCTTGTAAATTTTGTGCCAGCATATCAATGATGAGTATCTTCCTTCTTCAAGTGTGCACATATTACTATGAAACTTCCTTTGATAACTTCCTTTGCTGTGTACCATAATTTTTGGTACATTGTGTTCTCTTTCTCATTGAATTCTAGAAATTTCTTAATTTTATCTCTGATCTAGACCTGTATGCACTCCTTTTGCAATAAAGATATTCACCCTTCAATTATTTGCACTTGTTTTTTTCATTTTCTTTTTGTTGATTTCCAGCATTATGGCACAGTGGTCAGAGAGAAAGGTCTATATAATATCAGTGTGCATAAATTTATGTGGATTTGCCTTATGGCCCAGTATTTTTTTAAGATATAGTAATTATTTATTGTACTATTCCACTACAACAAATATTTTGCCTTTGCTTAGTCTATTACACATTATCATGAAAATTATTTTGTTAGTAATATTTTGTGTTGTCTTATTTGAACATAATAATCATATTTTTGAATTATAAAGTAAGAAAGAGACAAGAGTAAAATTTGAAAGCATATAATGAGAAGCATGGACTTCCTCCTTTATTATTTCCAAACCCCTTTTCGAAACCTCAGTTTAATCTATACTCTTAACACTTTCCTTGTTTCTTTGTACAGTGTGTTAGTCTGGGTAGACTAGAGAAGACTAAATTCATAAGCATGGAGATATATATATATATATATACATATATATATATATAAGAGGTTTATATACAGGATGATAGAACATTGAGAAAGCTTCCCAAGCCAATGCTGTCCAAGCCTACTTGTCTGATCTTAGCCCATATGTTTGATACCAGTCTAAAATCTTCAGATTCACAAGGCACAATCAATGATGCATGGACAATCACTGGCCAGTGGGTGCAGAGTCTTGCGTATCCAGGGTGGTAGAAGCACCTTAGTGCAGGCAGGGGCCTCTAGTAGCTTCTCAAGCATGTCAGCACTGGCAGGAGTCTCTTCTGGAAAAAGAGGCTTTTCTAGTTTCAGAGTTCTGGGTCCATTAGGGTAAGCTTATGTGGCTTCTCCTCCAGCTCCCCCAGGCTCCAGGACTGAGGGTCTCTCAGTATGCTACCATCTTGTCAGTACAGTGTCTCTCAGGGACTAAGATGTAAGTCTCTATCTTTGCATAAGTACCACATGGACTTGAAAAGAGTGTGAATTTTTTTGTATGTGGATGAAAAACGGTAGATATCAGGTCAAATTGTGCAACTGTGGTGTTTAGCTCTCTAGCCTCCTTTTAGAGTTCCTTACCCTGTGATCTATCTTTCTCAGAATGCGGTGTATTGAAGTCACCCACTACAATTGTTGAGGCTGTGATTTCTTTTTTCATCTTTTGGAGTGTTTGGTTGACATATTTAGTGGGTATCTTATTCACGGACTATATGTTTAAAATATTTAGTGATTCTTTGTCCACCATGACCTTGAATCTTATATAGTGTCCCTCCTTATCTTTTTTTGTGTAGCATCACTGCCCTGGTGGGAGTAAGAAGTCCAGCCTTGTTCCTGGAGAGCTGCTGCTGGATTTGAACTGTCAATCCTGTGGGCTGTAGTCCTGCACACAACCACTAGGCCACCAGAGCTCAGCCTCCTTTTCTTTATGGCTTGTACTTTGAGGCAAATTTTATCTGAGAAAATGATTACAACCCTACTCTTTTTCAATTGTTGTTTGCTTGGTATGCCTTTCTCCAGCCTTTCATTTTCAGCCTATTTTTTCCGTAGTCTTGAGATGTGTATCCTGTAGGTAGCAGATTGATAGGTTGTGTCTTCTAAGCCAGTCTGCAAGTCTCAGTCTTACTACCTGAATTCAGTCTACTGTTATTCTGGTTTATTATTTCCATCTGTGGATTCTGTGATGGCATCTTATACCATCTTTTCTTGGGTGGTTTCCTACCTCTTTTTTTTATCAGTGGTGTGTGTGTGTGTGTGTGTGTGTGTGTGTGTGTCATTCTTGACTTATTCCCACCCTAAACCAATGCTATCTTGGTGGTTTTCTCTTTTTTGTTTTCTGGGTGCAGTTGTTCAATGTGGCGGTCTCTTGGTTATGGTTGGTGAGTGCTGTTCTTCTGTCCATACTTGGTCAGCTATGATATTTTATAGGGCTGGGTTTCTTCTAATATATTCTTTGAGTTTTCTCTTGTTTGGGAAGACTTTTACTTCCCCATCTATCTTGATAGATAATTTTGGTGGATAGAATATTTTGAGATTTTGAAATATGTTACTACACTCTCTCCTTTTCTGCATAGTGTCAGCTGATAGGTCTGAGAATATCTTTATTTGGTAACCTTTTTCTGTAATTGCTTGCTTTTCCCTAGCTGCTCTCATGAGTTTCTCCTTTGCCTCAAAGTTGTATGGTTTAACTATGATGTGCCTTGGGGACTTCTTGGTATTCAGTCAAACTGGTGTATTTCAACCTCCTGAATAGTCAGTCATTGAGCTGGGGAAGTTATCCTCTAAGAATTCTCTCACTATTGTAGATGACTTCCTTGTTATACCTTCCTTCAGTAATCCAATTATTCTGATATTGTACCTCTTCATAGCATCAGGCATAGCTGTTAGGTTTTCTTCAGCTTCTCTGATGATCTTAGCAGATTTTTAGGTACGTGTTTGTTAAAGTCTTCTTGGATATCCTCTAGGTCACTGGTGTAGTTCTCTGTTTCCTCCAGTTGATTCGCCAAGTCCATGATTCTGCTACTTGTTTGTGTGATCTTGTCACTAAGTATTTCCTTTTGGTGTAAGGACTTTAGATCCTGTCATTTCATTCTTTTTCTCTTTTGTTTACTTCATATTCTGTATGACTCCAAGCAGCATTCTGAAATATTTTTTCTGTGCCAGATCAATGGCTACTTCCTCTATTGGGCTCAGAACATCTTTCACTGCTGACTTTTGTTTTTCTTGCTTTTTTTGTTGAGGTCATTGGGACTGATTGCTCTTTGCATTGCTTTGTTTCAGAGGCGCCAGATGCCAAGTTCTAGGGAGTCAAAGAGCACTGGCTCTTCCTGGGGGACTCATAGTAATGCTTCTTTGAACTGCCTGCAACTAATTTCATTACAGACTTGGCCTACCACTTTATCCTCCTGTAGCTTCAGTCTTTCCCTAGTCAACTAGTACTCAGGCAAGTTCTATGGTCCTTTCAGGGGACACTGATTAGGCTGTTGTAGATCCATGATGACAGTGCTGTACTGGGTGAAATCATAAGGATCTGTGATAGTGTGTTCCATGGCAACTTGGACCAATTCAGAGGGTGTATGGGAGTGTCTGCTGCAAGGGAAGTGTCACAGAAGGCGAGTTCATTGCTTGCTTTGATCTAGAGCACTGTGAATGGAGGGTGGAATTGCCCTGGTCTGGTATATTGCTGCATATTGGGCCGAGGTTCCGGATGCAGAGTGAACCATTGGTGAATGTTGGCTGTGCTGCCTTTGGCAGTGTGAAGGACTAAGGCTGTTGGCAGGAAGTTCTCTCAGTCTCATTGGACCACAGAGAACATATAAGAGTTTCCCCAGCCATGCAGCCAGAATTCCTGGGAAAGAATTTGCGCGGACTATTCCCGAAGTAAGGGCCCGTGGGTTTTCCCTAGTCTCCTGCTGAGCTGCACTGGGTGGAGCTCTCTCATCTGGGTGCTGAAGGGGTAAATGTCCTATGCTAAGGGAAGTGGTCTAAAGATGGGCAATGGCATGTGAGAGAAAATGGAAGATGCCAAAAGGAAAACAGACAAACAAACAAACAAACAAACAACTATGCCTGCTGAGACTGTGGGTGGAGAGAGAGAAGATTGGGAAACAAAATAGTAATATATATGGTTCCTGATCACTGACCATGGGGCTGCAATGGATTAATCCTGTCCCAAGGGAGTGGCAAACTGTGGCTGTGCTGAAACAAAACCCCTGTTTTCACTCCTAATGACCCGGGCTCTGACTGAGACAGTGGAGGGGCTAAGGTCAAACCCTAGGTCAAACCCTAAGGTCAAACACTGTGGTAAGCTAAAACCCCCTGGCCCTGAAATCCTTATGGAACTGTGCCTACTTATCTTTATAATGCTCCTCCTGCAATCCAGCAGTGTTGAATTTCTCTCATTGTAACTTCCTGGACTGATTTCTGAAGAGTTCCTCTGGTATGCGTTACTTAGTTGCCATCTTCCTAGAAGTCGCAGTTCTCATCTCTTTTCCAGACAAAGTCTTACTCTGATGTGGTAGTCAGGAATTACATTAACCTGACCCCCCTGGGTCAGATGGGTCAAATTTGGAAGTCAAGTTACAGCCTGAGAGTATCTCCTTGATATCATAAGCCTTTTGTACAAGAGTAAGGGAGTGTTGGAACTGCTGTGTCTGCCCCTTCACCACTCCACTTGCTGAAATTCTGTCTCTGCGGAACACTCAACACTGAGAGTTGTTAGCACTTTGCATGTTTCTATACCCTTTGGATTTACATGACACAACACCCACAAACCTGTTACCTTCCTGTGTCTCTCTCTGTTCATCCTTCTATGTCATTGGCATGTAGTTACAGGAGTCAAAGAAGAACAAAGAGGAACTCTGGATTTACATGACACAACACCCACAAACCTGTCATCTTCCTGTGTCTCTCTTCATCCTGCTGCATCATTCGCATGTAGCTACATGGGTCAAAGAGGAACTTAAGCGTTAGCATCAGACTCACAGACTTGAGTTGGACTATGCTGCGATGCCTTCTTGACATTTAATTGTTTCTTGATATATAGCTCTTTCTTATACATTTATTACACATTTTGAATGTCACTGGATTTGTTTGTCTAAACCAGAGGTTCCCGAACTTATATGGTCTACTGTCCTCTTAAAAAAAAAATTCCCCAGGATCTCCCTAGCAATGAAAACCTTTTGTACTCCAGCCCAGAATCCAGGATAAAGTGTAGGTTTCTGTTCTTACAGTGCCCTTAGACCATCCCACACACCACCGGGGGGTGGGGTGGGTGGTGCCCACTTTGGGAAACTATGGTCTAGACAACCCAGCCTAAAATATCTGGTCATACATAATGCTGAAAAGTTTTACTAAAGCCTCCAGAGAGTAGCCACACCACGACCTGAAAGCTAAGAAAGTCAAAGAATAAAATTGGCTTGTCTTGGATAAGTTCAGGGAGAATTTAAAGGTTCTGAAGGAACTTGGTTGTTTAATGCATTACTCATTGAGCTGCAAAGCCCAAGTTCAGAAGTTGGAAACCATCTTTCTAGGGGAGAAAGAAGGAGTGTTTTGCTTCTGTAAAGAGGTGCAGTCTTGGGCACCCACACAGCCGGTTCTAGTCTGTCCTCTATGGTTGCTATTATTTGGAACTGACTTGATAGCACTGAATGAAAGAGTGGAAGTGAGAGAAAGTCTGAGAATCTCAGTCCTCCATGGTCTGATCCCACTAGATGACATAATGTGCACACAAAGGATTCTGGGGAAGGTAGTCCGAAGTTGCAAAATGTAGTACTCAAGACAGTGCCAATTCTTAGCCTGAGGCAACATCTATATAAATCAAAGACTTCATTCAGAGAGAAGGCTTGATCCTAGGAGCTCCTCTCAGCCATATTTGTACTTAGTTATTAAAGGGAACCACTCCCATCCCTGTTTCTGGTCTAACTATCTCTAGTTTTTTTTTCCCCTGCCCATTTTCATTATCAACTTCTAAGGAGCATTCTGGACAATCTTTTTTCCAGACAGATTCATTTGTTCTTCTGTAAAGTTCATGGTAAATTCAGTATTCTTTTCAACACCATAAATGGAATGCATTAGTTTCTCTTAAGGTTTGCTTATTCATTATATAACTTTCATGCTTATGTGAGATGATCAAAATATCATAACTTTAAAAAGATATCATAACTTTGATCATATTTACCTTTGTCCTCAAGCAATTTCTTTACATTTTTCATACTTTAAAGTGGTCTTTTGCAGCAGATTTGCCTATTATCATCTGTCATCTGCTTCCTTGACTGTCTATTACAAGCCTGTTGATGAAAATTATAGCCTAGAAGTCAAATAAGATGTAGTTTTATCCACTCCTATGGAGTCACTATGAATTTAAATGAATTGGACATCAAAATGTATACTGTTTCATGGGGAAGAAAACTGTCATCCAGGAATGAAGGTATAATGCAATTGGTTTGATCCTTGAACAAGGTGATATTTGCTTACACTTGTAACATTTAGTAGATAAAAATCACCTCCACTCAGAGATCACCAGTAAGTTTCTCTCTGTATGTACCCAGAGAGGTATATTCCCACAGCATTGATTTGTAGTTGTAGAAACCTGTCTGATATGGTGCATATTTTACATAAATGAGGTAAAAACAGGAATCTGAATGCCAATGCTCATTACAGAGCTTTTCACAATAACCAAAGATGGAAACAATCATAATATCTATCACCAGCTGAAAGAATAAACACAATACAAGGGGACTTCTGAAAATTCATGGAAAAATGGAATGAAAGGATACTGAAAATGTCCCACAATCCTGTAGCATAATGTATATGTGAAATAGCTAATCAGTGTAGCCATTGTAGACTAGGTAAGTATTTTGTTGTGTATGTTTTCACCACACTAAATAACAGGGGAAGGAAGAAAGAAAAAAAATGAATGATAGAAGAGCACACATAAATCAACAAATGCACGTTGTCCAATGCTTACTTTTATTAATCTAGAATCTAGTTCTATTTAAGGAAAGAAAACACACACTTACTCATGTTTCTCCTTTTGTTTCTTTTTAACTTTGGAATTACCCAAGACCATTGTGTTGTTCCATGACTATGTTTGTGACTTTTATAAAGTAGAATGGGAATAGAGAAAGAACAGGATTAAGGTCCTTAAACATTTATCCTTTTATCTCTCCACATTGAAAAGTGAATTAAACATGTTTTTAGGAAGGTCTTAGCGTGAACCCACATCCAGGAAAGCTTAAGACAAAGTCCTATGCATTAGCATGTTGGACTTATCTTACATAATGCTTTTAAGAATCATGATTCATGGCTCTAGACTGTGGCACTGATTAATGCTGCAGAGATAGAGAGAGCTTGTAAATGTTATTTAAATATTGAAGTCTGGACAGGTTTCATGTCAAAACAGGACATCAGTCTCATAAGCACAGTGATAAGCTCATTGAAGCCTCATCACCTTGAATAGGTTTTGTAACCATTAGTGATAAAAAATGCAACCATGACATAATATTTTAAGTATTTCCTTTGTTTAGAAATATGCCTTGAACATAGGGGAAAGCACTGGAATGGGTATAAGGTGTTCTGATTTTTTAGCTTCTGTTTAACCTTGGATAAGGAATCTCAGCATTACAGAAATAACTCTTGTGTAAATTGAAGATCATAAAGTCAACAATTATGTTACAAAATTTGTGGGAATTTATTGAAAGGATACTTGTGGCATATCAAAGATTAAATCTCCTTTATTGACTCTGCAGTACTGTTTTAATCATTTTAACTAAATCAGCTTCAATTGTTACAATGCCCGAGCTTCAGGCAACACTCTTGCAATTGACACACATGGAAGCTGCTAAAAGTCTTATACAAACGCTCAGGACTAGCAAGAGGCAGAGCGTCTAGGTGTAAATCAGTTCTTCTTGGCTGTGTGCTTTTTCCATTATTCTACAATACTCTTGAAAAAAAGCAGAGTGCCAAGCAAGTGACTCTAAGTATAAAACACATTTCAAATATGAAGTATCATTATCATAAGAAGCAGCATGCTATGAGGAGTTCTTATTGCAGCTTTTTAAAAAAAAATCAGAACTCTCGCAGGCTAAGTTAGAAAGCCTACCCATTTCTCAAGAGTCACTTTAAATGAAGTCTCCAGTTAAACTCCCATGTAAGATTAGTCATTTCTCTCTCACACCAATCTAAGTATATATATATATATATATATATGTAGTCTTTATATTTTTCTATGCTTACCTTCCTCTAGGAAACCTTAGTAGAGCACAGGGTTAAGCACTAGGCTTCTAATTCAAGATAACTCAAACTGAAAGCTCCAATTCCCCAGCTGCTGTAAGGGAGATCCTGACAGATTACAGCTTCACAAACTCTATGAAGCAGTTTTACTGTGCCCTATAGTGTCACCATGCATCAGGTAGAGGCAACAGTAGTAGGGTCTCTTTGTTTTTGCTCTCTTCCTTTACACTTGTGTCAGGAGACTCAGGAGTTATTAGTGACATCTGACTGCACATACTTATGGTACATAAAATGAAATGTCACACTAATTATATGTCAACATTCCAGAACACATGTTACTAGAGGTGCTGTATCACACAATGCAGACACAGAACATTTTCCTCATTATAGAATGTTATATTGGTCTACAGCACACTATTTGGTTGAAAACTCTGGTTTCTGGTCATAATCTGGCCCACTGTTTGCATTTATAAATGTGTAAAGAAAATGAATTGGTTCTGTTAATTCATTTACATATTGCCACTGGATATTCATTTACTTTATTTTTGGGGTGCTGCACTGGTGGAACAAGGAAGTGCTAACAAAGACCCAATGGCCCGCAAACCTGTATTGTCTGGGCCTTAATACAAAAGTATCAAGCTTTGTTGTGGATTCCAACCTGGTTTAGATTTGAAGCACAAATGTATTTCTTCTGGTTTCAGTCATATCATATTTAATTCAAAGTAAGTAGGTATGAGTGTTTTTGTATTGAGTTGACATCAGAATATGAAACCAACCTGAAAATTCCACATTTAGCAAGTAATGGGAATTAGGGCTCAAAACCAGTTCCATCTAATACAAATGACTATAAGAACATTTGTCCATGTCCATGAATGACTTCTCCCATTTCTAGTCACAAAGGGCTTGGCTCTCTGTTATCTTGAAAATAAATATAATTTAAGGCCCCTGGTGGGTTAGTGGGTGGTATAGTGGGTTACATGCTGGGCTACTAAATGTAACTTGAGGTATTTTACTTAATAAAGCTAGAAAAATTCTCCTTACAAAATGCAGCTAGCCTAAGGTACTTTACTTAATGCAGTGTCTGGAATTTTTATAGATTTCTCAGAGACAAACAGATTGGGTGCAGATATCACCGAGAGGGATCAGATACCACTGAGAGTCTTTATTTACTATTAGTGATTAACAGCTGGAGGCTTCTATAGTTAGTCAACAAGGACATTCTGAGACCAGCCTAAGATAGGAAGAGCCTTATTGCTCTTTCTTCCTACTCATGTTCAACAGCTCTTTCTTGGCATTACCTTGTAATATGATTCAATATAGAAATTCTATACATGACTTCCCAAAGTAAAAGGCAGATACTTTCTATATATTCTGATTTAAAACAGGACATCTCTGAGAGTTCTCTTTCTTCTTCTGACTTGGGCTGAGTAAATTTGCTGCATGATTTTAGGATACAACACCAGCATTTGATGAAGTTGTCACAAGATCTGCAGTTCAAGACCACCAGCTTCTCTCTGGGAGAGAGATGAGGTCTTCTGCTCCTATAAAGATGTACAGCCTTATAACCTCCTTAGGTGGAATCTACTCTGTCCTATAGGATCACTCTGGGTCAGAACTAAGTGAACAGCAGGGAGGGAACATCAATACACACCGTCTACTTCAGTTCCAGAAATGATATTTGGAATTAACTGCAGCGAATAAGAAAGTTTTATGTCTGAACCAGTGTGTGTGTGTGTGTGTGTGTGTGTGTGTGTGTGTAATAGAAAGCGGAAACTATTTAGAAATGTGGAGATTTTAGATGTAGGAAAATGGCAATACAATATGACTATTTGGAAAAGTGGGCACAAGGAAATATGTGACAGGAATATTAAGTGTGCAGAATTGAGAAGACTTGGTGATAAACATATGTTTATAAACATTGTCCAGTACAGTTACCAGGAAGGGCTTTCACCATTGAACAACATACTAGAAGCTGAAAAAGATTCTGTTTGTTTCTTCATATAAAATTATTTTTTTCTTGCTCTCTCTCCTAAGAGAAAATCTTGTGGATTGTACATAAACCAACTAAAAATGCAGTAAGAAGTAGAATAAAGGATTATTCTTATCCCTGTAAATTCTTATTACAGTTGTACTTCATAAATACGTTGAAAGATCAGTTGTATTCCTTTTACTCATTTTTATAAGCTGATGGAAGTAATACTTCACTTTATTTCAAACAATGGATCAATTTTACATAATGTGGATAGATAAGAAAGTGAAGTTCGGTGCTGAGGAGCATATGAAGAGTTTAATGTAAAATATCCTTGATGTGAAATTTAGTGCCGATGCCAATCTTTTAACTGCTTTTGAAGTGAATCGGAAGAGTCTATAAAAGAGATAATAAAACTAGGAGAGTTAGGCTGTATGTTTGCCAAAATTGAATAATTAGTTTAGGCTTTCTAAAGTAAATGCTAGTGCAAGTACAGAAATACAAAAAAGAAAAAAAGAATAAAGGACCAGATTGAGGCAAAACAAAATGATAATCCAATCTCTACTGATGGGTCTAGATTAGTAGAGGAAGAAAGGTTTCCATTGCAGAGAAACTTCCTCAGTGCAACCGCGCTTGAGAAGATAGAGGAAAAACCAGCCAAAACCAGAACATGCACTGCCTTGTGCTTCTTTCGAGCCTGCCCCTCATTAACATTTCAATACAGTGACTCATCTTTCCTTTTGCTTTATTCTCTATTATAAAATAATATCTTATTTTATATCCCTTAAATGAAAGTTGAAAGATAAGAACAACAACAAAACCCTCCAAATCTATGCACAAGTATGTTGGACCTAACATATTTCTTGTTCCCATATTTCTTTATAATTTTCTGAATAGCTTACTGTAGTACAATTGATCAGGCTAAGTTCCAATTTTTGGCAAAGCAGGAAAAAACAAGTAATGATTGGCATCTTCTATTCTGCTGTATTCTTTCTCCCTGTCTCTTCTTTTTCTCTTCCGTTCAGCTTTGTGTGTGTGTGTGTGTGTGTGTGTGCGTGTGTGTGTGTGTGTTTATCCTGGTGAAGAGTCATTGTCCTTTTTAAATGTTTTTCTTTCCTTTCCACTGCCAGTTTTAAAGGGTACAGAGCCCCAGACAGCATCCTGGGGCATCAATCAAACTGTCCCAAAGCTGGATTTTGTTATTAAAAAGAACAGACACAATTGTATTGCACCTTCCAAACAATCATCTCAATGAACAAGCATTGTGTTTCAAACCCCTAGTGAGAGATAATGGGTCTGTCGTCATCTCATGTCAATAAGCCAGGTATCACTTTGATGACATTTGACATCAGCAACCATTTTGTCGGCTGGCAGCATTGGATATGAACCTAGTTGTGGAATGCCAGTCTTGATATGTCTGGAGTTAAGAAAACGAATTGTGTGAGGTGGGTACAATTTTCAAAATACAGATAATTTACGGGGGAAATGGAATTCAATGTCTCTTGAGAAAATACAGCATGACTATATATAAAAAGTTACCATTTATGTTTTATTCTAAGAAAATTACTAAAATATCTATAGGCATCTCTATTATCCATTTGATTCTCATTTAGACTTCTTTCTAAGAGCACTGAACATAATTTTCTTTTAATTCTTTCAATCCAATAATGACTAGCCATCATTTTCTGACTGCGAAAAGGCGCTCTGAGAAATTGCCAAAAGTTTTTCACCAAGTACAAGCAGTAGAATAAGTGATCAGACTGGTTAACTTTCTTTCTTTCTTAATGAAAATAAGCTATGAGCATTTAGTACTAGTATATTTTTTGTTGTTTAGTAATACAAGTGATATTTTAAAAAACAATTTAGGAACTTTGTTTGAACTATTGGACTAAAGAACCAGCCTCTCTTGGGAGGCAGTTTTGAGTTGACCAGAACAGCTAACCTTTTGGATAGCAGCTGAGTACATTAATTGTTTGCAGGTCATGATTGGTCCCCTGATGGTCTTTGAGTACCTAGTCACTCAGAGGGACCTCACTCTGAACACTTCTCCGACAGTTTTTGTCATGGAGAGGGAAGATTCTAAAATGAAGAGAAGACGAATTTTTGTGATTCATCTTTCTTGTTGCTCTATTTCTGAGACTCATCTTAAGCTTACATGGCATTAGAGCAGTTCAGAAACAAAGGGTCTGGAGAATGGTTATACCATTTCTCCTGTTTCTCCTTCAGCACTTTCATCACAATTAAAATGAAATTTTTCTCATTAAAAAGGTTCTGATAGTTTTAAACTTTACGTCAGGTACAAATACAAGCAACTAATTATGGAGGTCTTACATTTTCCTTTTTTTGTCAACGGAGTTACTCATTTGAAGATTTGTTTGTGATACCAAGTAAGTTCACTGCTGCTATAGGTAAGTACTTTTCCTATTGTTCAGAAGAGTGGATTGTCTTCATAAATAACAGTTATTGCTCTTAATATTCTTTTAAGAAAACACATTTATTGTTTTTAATGCTTTTTCTGTTTTTTGGTTAGATGCTGATACAAAGCCATTTATTATCGATTTTATTGTAGGCATAGTCTTCCTAATGGGAAAACTTTAAATTGGCAGATTAAGCCAGGTGTGTGTGTGTGTGTGTGTGTGTGTGTGCGTAAGTAGCAGAAAAGAAAATGAAGTGAAAGAAGAAAAGAATGGAAAAGAAAGAGAGAGAAAGAGGCAGAGGGGGAATGAAAAATTTAATCTCTCATTTTCGAGGTTTCACAAAATCCAATTGACCTTTTTAAAAACATCTAATTGTCATGCACCCAGGTACTTTCCGGACTTGAACTGGCAGTCAAATATCACAAGAAAGGTTATTCTTGTTATTTCAAAGCCTATTGGAACCAAGATGTATTGAGTGCCCATGGGGAGATGCCAATTATATTCATCATCGTCTTCTGTTTAATTTATTAATTACTTAATGTTTGTCAAGTGTTTTGAAGATGATAAATGAAATGTATATGTTAATTAGTATTATTTATGAAAAGCAAATAAGACATTAATAGTTTCCATTTCCTCCCAGGTATTTCACCCTAGCTAACTTCTTTTAAACCAAGAAAGAGTGCACATTTGTAGTTTTATAAGATACACAATGCAAAGAAAACATTTCTTAAATGAGTTCCAAGTAATAAACACTAGGTAATATTTTCCTATCTTTTATCTATCCTTTGTTTTCCAGTTTTGTTAGTGATAAATCATATTTGTGGAAAAAATTGTAGTATATTGTAGTATACAAATGTCTAATG
This sequence comes from Nesogale talazaci, assembly GCA_004026705.1. NCBI lineage: Eukaryota > Metazoa > Chordata > Mammalia > Afrosoricida > Tenrecidae > Nesogale > Nesogale talazaci. The sequence continues at coordinate 18,029 of PVJH01031358.1, forward strand.
GTGTTTTATAGTTCTCCCTGTATTACAAAGGAACTTTTAGATTGTAAGAGAATGTTGGATTTCAGCATTCATTTAAAAGGAAGATTTAAGTCAGGGATAGAGGTTTGTTTTCACATGATCTTTAGTGAAAATTCTTACTAGCTTCATCATTTCACAATATCTTCCATTTTACATTACTAATATAAAGAAAATTTTGGCCTTTGAAAACTTAATTTAATTCTTTACTTCTTTGTCCAGAGCTCATGTGCATATTGGGTGGGATTTGTAAAACATGCACACAGACATCAGTGTACAACATGAAGTGTCTTTGATAGCATCTACAGCTTTTCATGTTTTCTCCAAACTGTGTCTTATTCATCACTATATATGTTCAGCAGTGAGAGATGTGAGAAAGCAGTGCCCAAAGAGCAACTCGGTAGCAATGTTGGGGAGTTTCAAACATCTACTCTTTGTTATTGAACCTAGGATCACTGCAAACTATATTTTAAAAGATAAAATTGCCGAAGGTTTTGCAACCTTTAAATTTTCCTTGTCATTTTATGTTTCTGCTGTTAAAATTTTGCTGTGTTAATGTCATCTTCACTTGGTAATATTTACAGCAACTAAATCAATGTTGAGGACACACAGAATATTGAAGGATCAACTCTACTTATTTCAAATACACTTTAATATTTTGACTGCCAGACCAGAGTTCAAGAAATAACTGCAGTAGAATGATAATGAGAAGTTTAACAGTTTTATGATGGTTGAAGCTGACTTTATGAAAGTTGATAAATTTCATCTTGTAGGTTTCAATTTCTCATTCCCTACCGAGAGATGGGGAGAATACATTGATACTGCATTTCAAATTGGCGAGATCAGAAGGAACAGCAGCTAAAATCCATTACAACCCAATTACATCCATCAGCTGAAGCTGTGTGCATTCATTCGTGAACATCAGCATTTAATCCATAAAGAGGAACTAATGAGAAATTTGAAAATGGAATCCACACATCAGTAAGTTTGGAGAGATTTTTCTGGGATTAATGATCTGCCAGAGCATCTTCAACATGCTGGAACGCTATTCTCTTTGGGTTTGTTTACTGACCAAGATAGAAAAAAAAGCAAAAACAAATATGGAGGTTTCCTTCAGTCTCTTCATCAAATTTGTGAAAGACTTCACACATTTCGTCCCTTGAAAACAGGATGCCGGGTGCTTTGAAAGAAAGGTATGTCATAGTGGACACTGTTTTTTTGAAGTGGAAAAATGAAGTCAGTGGGAGTATCCATTGAGAGATTAACAGAGAGGAAGTTCCCTATACAAATTCTTCCACATCTCTTGATAGATATCAGTGCAACTTTTACTTTACTTTTCAGAGTATGCTTAGAATTGCACATAATGACATAACTTTTATGCAGTGGAAATTTAAAGCTTAATTTTATGTGTTTGTATATAGAGAAAGAAACTGTTTTCTTGTTCAATTATAATTGCCCAGAAAGGACTAAGACATCTCAGAGATGGTCTGGCAGAAACTTATTTACAATTGCATATAGTTACACGTACTATGTCTATATATATATAATAAATGCATCATCTGTGAAAATTAACCACAGGTCGAAACTTGAGGATTTCTTCTTATCCAATGAAAGTAATTTCTGTCATCATGTAATTTAGAGATGTCATTACACCTGTGGTCTGATCAGGGTAGTTTTCAAATGGAAAAAAAATGTACATGTGCAGTGTGAAGGATCTTATACCACACATAGTGCTGGAAAGGAGATTCTGTTTGATCTGTTAAATTCTGTAGTGTCCTTTTGCAAATCATATTGGACAATATAATTTGTCACCCTGCTTTCTGGAATTCCTAGAATGTTTGTCTAAGTACTTTCAGTGTAACATCTCTAGATGTCGGTGACTGTTACAGAAGATATATCATCTGAAATTATAATTCTTAGATATTACAATTATAATTTTGCTCTTCATGCAAAATTTCAAGACAGAGTTAAACTCTGGCCTAACCTACACACCTTTCAAGAATAAATAGCAGTGTATAAAAGAGGTTAGAGCTTGTAAATTAGGCATAGGAAGCAAGGAGGAGATTTTTCACATAGAAACAATTGGCTGTAGGAGATTGGATTAAGATGAAGTGATGCACACAATGGAGGGCACAGAAATGACAGTGGGGTTTTTCATGGCACCTGGAGAGAGTGTTAGTAGCCCAAGGAGGCCCGGTTATTTGGTTGGTTACTTTTTGAGCTGCTAACCACACGTGTTGGCTATTCACATGCTTGGGAGAGGGGGGATGCTCTTCATAATAAGAGGAGGCTGACTGCTCTGGTAAAGACTGGGTGCTTCAGAAACTCAATGGACTGTGCTCTTACCAGGAATGATTGGCGTTGGAATAGCCTGGAAGGCAGCAGTTTAATTTTGACAAGAAGGATAGGGATGGGGTAGTGTTTATTGGCAAGTGGAGGTTAGCTGAAGGATATGCTGGAGGTAGAATTCAAAGAAATTGGTGATTGGAATACCAAGATTTTGTCTCTGGCAACTAGATAGACGGGTGTCACTATTCACCTGAAAAGACAACACCAGGAGAGGAAGAGATTAGATATCCTTCATTTCATTCCTCTTAGTCTTTTTGAAAACTTAAAAAACAACCATTGTATCCACGAAGAAGACACACTTCTGAGGGTCTCAATTTCTATGTCAGGGACCAGACTATCAACTCTGGTCTTATCTTTTCCACAAGAGTGAAAAGAAACAAAGTGAGAGACTTTTAAATAAGAAAAGTGTAAGTTTGTCTGTGAAAATCATAACCTGCCCTATGGACCTTTTAAGAAAATCTGAGAGTTTCTTCAAATGTTCTTGATCATCAATGTTGCACCTAACAAAAGAGTTAGAAAATCCAGGCCAAATTGGTCTAACTCACGCTAAAATTGCCAATTACCTATGTCTGGGGAATTCTGTGGTTCTTCAAAGTATGCATAAGCATTTATATTTTCACTTCAGGATTACATTTTTGATCTAGCCCTATTGGCTCAAGACACTGAAGAAGCTGAAGGCTGTGTTCACATGATAGAGAGAGGAGTCAGTGAAGAAAATAACTGAAAAATTAACTGAAAAATAATGAGCATTTGTATATCTATACTGTACAGAGAGGTGAATTCATTGTTGTTGTTGTTTAATGTGATTGCAGTTTTCAATGAAATGAAACATTTTGAAAAGTGTCAGGATTTACCAAATAGGTAATAATTAGAGGAATTTTAGATATAATTTCAGAGATTTATAAATATAATTCAGTCTTGAATATTCATGAAATTTAGTCTTAGTAAAACTGAGGTAGAAATAAAATATATTGATGCTTTACATTTTCCTTCCTGGTTTAAATTCTTGTGTTTCACACTTTGAGATTCCTTTATATTATTTCACCTTCCCAATTTTCTCTTCCTCGCTCCCTTTTATTTATCAATTTAGCCGAGCATAAAGAAGATAGGCAAGGGAGGAATAAAAAGGAAATATGAAGCTAGACAATAGACATTTCAGCTAGTCACAAAAACTGACAGGGCATCATTGGCAGTTAAAATGGTGGGGATTTTCTGAAGTTACTTTTCATTCCTGCCCTCTATAAGAACCCAGTTAAATTTATCAACATGACAGTGACATAAAATATGGGTAATGAGTTGTGGTAAGATGGGTTCTGTTCTCTGGAAGATTTCCTTTGTTTGGGTATTTCCATTGTGTCAGACATTGCCCTCTGGGAGAGACTTATATGGCTTATACCTGTGGCCACATGTGAAATAGGTACTGGGGAGTAATGCATCAGGATGGGGACACGCAGCTTCCATGTTAAGTCATGTGGAGGTGAAACATCATTTCCACATACGTTTAATCTGATGGGGCTTCTCTGACTCGGTCTCACTGGCCGCTGCTATAAAATCCCATTCAAGTATGCCACACAAATCGAGTTCAGGTGCTGATAGGCACCTCATTGTGACCAGCGGTCATGTCTGCAATAAGTTGGTGGCGGGGGGAGGGGGGGGAGGAGGGAGACTGCACAATTTTCACAGTTTCCCTCCTGCTGATGCCATTTGGGACATCTGTGGGATTGCTCTAGTACTGAATAATCACAAGCTTTTGTAGGCCAGGGTTGAAGTTCTATTGACAAAGTAATTTCCTCAAACTTGAGTACAGTTCTGCCTTATTTACATCCAGATAACTTCATGTGAAAGTTAAAATGGCAATTGGCTAGGACTCTTAGTGTTTATTAACTGTACTGTATGCTTAGCCCTCTTTCTTATCCTTAAATTATGGTGACTATTGAGTCACTACAATTCCATATTGATTCAATAGGAGTGAGCTTAGATTTCTTCTTTCTTTTAAAAACAATTTTGGGGGGGCTTGTACAACTCATCACAATCCATCATCCATCCCTCCATCCACTGTATCAATGTATTAGTACATTTGCTGCCACCATCATCCTCAAAACATTTTAATTTTCCTTAAACCCTTGGTATCAGCTCATTTTTCCTCTCCCTCATGAACCCTTGCTAATTTTTAACTTATTTCATCACATCTTACACTCCCTTCAACCACATTTCTGTTGTCTGTCTCTCAGGGAAGGAACTATGTATAAATCCTTGTGATCAATTCCCCCTTTCTATCCAACCTTTCCTCCATCTTTCCAGTATCACCACTTTCACTACTGGTCCCGACAGGTTTATCTGTCCTGGATTCTTTATGTTCCCATTCTTGTCTGTACCAGTGCACATCTTCTTGTCTAGGTGGATTTGTAAGGCAGAATTGGAAAGGAGGGAGGAAAAAAACACATGGGTAGTGGGGGAACAGGGCACTAATCCACCCAAGGGAAGGCTATTGTCTATATCTCCACAGGGAAACCAGACTTCAACCTGGTGCACCAAGATGTGAATGCAACATACTGGCATGAAGTAGGGAGCCAATAGAGAGATCTGGGGGATCTGCCCCAATCACCACTTTGTGGATAGCCTGCCCACCATGCCTCCCCCCCAAAAAAAATTACTTCAGAGGATAGCACTGAAGCTACAGCTTAGGGAGAGGGACATGCCTACTCAGAGTGCATGGGAGCAAATGAAGGGGGAAGAAGAGAGAGTGGAGCACATCCTGGCCCACCAAGCCTTGAGAATGATATCCTTGCTCAGAGTACCCTATGCACAGAGAGGACTAAATGGCCAACCCCACTACAAGACATGGCACGCCTTACTGACTCATAGCCCTATGAGGGAAAAACACTGGAGACACAGTGTGGGAATTTCTTCTGATTTGACTCCACCACATCGAGGCAAAACACTAAGAATGTGCAATAGAACAGCAAGGGCAGCAAAGCAAGAAAGTCCTTTGGGATACCAAAAATAGATTTTGGGGCCAGGGTGTGGCACCCCATCAGATTCGATCAGAAAACACTCCTAAAGGTCAACAAATAGACCTTGAATTAGTTGCAGGCTTTTCTTTATATTTTTTGTTTATATCATTGTTTTTGTTTTTATTGTTCTGTTTTCTTTTACTCTATCGTGGTTTTTTGTGCATATTATTATCTCTGCAGGTTTATCTAGATAAGTAACAAACCCAAGGGCAAGGGAACAACAAGTGATCCCAAATCGATGGCAAAGAGGGTGTTGGAGTTCTGATAGGGCTTATTCAAGGGCACTGTAATTGAGAGGGACTACAGAAACCCAGATGAAGGCTGTGCATGATAGTGAGACAAGAGGAAAGGAAAAGGAAATAGAGGAAAGAGCTAGGAAACAAAGGTCAATTATAGCAGTCTAAATACAGGCATGTACATGTTCAATATATTTATATATGATGATGGGGAAATATAT
>PVJH01031359.1:0-23834 GCA_004026705.1 Nesogale talazaci
TGCAGCTCCTCCAGCGTGCTGGCCGAGGGCAGCGCCTGCACCTGCGCCTGCAGCGCCGCCAGCGCCAGCGCCACGCGGCCCACCTCGTCCTGCAGCGCGGTCCAGGCGGCGCGCTGCTCCTCCTCCTTGTTCCGCTGCTGCACCTGGTGGCGCCAGTACTCCAGCACCAGGCAGCCGCCGCCCACCAGGAAGATGGTGGCCTCGCCCAGCAGCTCGGCGCCCAGCTCGGCGGCCGCCTCCTCGTTCAGCGGCTTGATGGTTGTGCCCCGGAAGCCCATGATGCGCATCTTGGTCCGCATCTCCACCCAGTGGTACACTGCGGGGGGAGACAGGGGTCAGACCGGGGGTGCGGGTGTGTGTGGCCCTGCGAGCCCCACCTCTCCGCGCCCTGGCCAAGCAGTGTGCGGGGGGGGGCAGGGGTGCACGCACCCAGTCCCTTCCAAGAAGACCTGCGCCCGGGCCCTGCTCGGTGGACGCCGGGCCACGCGCCTCGCCCCGGTGGGGGAGGCGGGCGAGGGCACCTTGCAAGAGCCCAGGAGATCCCGGTAAGCAGCCAGGGAGGAGAAAAAGAGCTCTGAAATGGGGTGGGGGTAGAACCAGGCAATGAGAGGGGGAGGGGTCAGCCAGCCTCCTTCCACCTGCCGCCCCCTCCCCCACCCCGCGCGCAGCCCCACCCACCCTCCAGTGGTGCCCAGAGAAGGCCTGAGTGCCCTAACCTGAACCCCACTGCCTGCCATGGTGGCCCATGGCACCCAGGTAAGTGTCAGAAGGCAACTGGACCCCACTGGGTCTTCCCTGGCTGCGATGGATTCGAATGAGATAACCAGGTCTTTCTTCTCCGGCCCTTCTGGGTGGATCTGAACTGCCGACCTTTCGGCTGGTGTTTTCGACTCTCTGCCCCTCTGGGGGGAGAACCTTCCCTTCCCAACACGCCGCTGTTTTATGTGGAGGGCTGTAAAGCCCACATGCTGAACCCCGACTCCCTGTGTCGATTACTGCTCTTCACCCACGGCTGCGGGCATTAGTAGGGGGTGGGAGCGAACCCCGGGGGAGATGTCCTTCCCAGCCGGCCCTTTTACTTTTGATGTTCCAGAATTACCTGTGGAAATGGTTAAATCTACCAAAAACACAACCTGTGGATGTGCATTGTTCACATCCGGGGGCTCGCCATCAACTGCTCCTGCAAATTCAAGTTCAAGCACAAGAAAGTCGCCGAGCGGCGGAGTACAGCCTCCAATGGACCTCAGATCTGAGTCCAGTGGCTGTGGCCGGGGCGGATTTGATGCATGAGAGAAACTCTAGTGTCAGGAGACGAGTCCTGATATCGGTGGGGGGCATCCAGGACATCACGCTTGAAGACAGTCCAATGCCGGGGTGATGGCCAGAAGGATTTGGTGGGCGACATCCTGAACAATGCAGGGTGCGCCTACAGCTGATGGAAGGCAGGTGAGCACGGGGCAAGCACTGGCCCACAAAGAGCGGGATGACCTTCGGCCATGGCTGGAGGTGGCAGATGCTTGAGGGCCGGTGGCGCGGAACTTTCCGGAAGGCGCTCAAGCTGCATGGAAGGCCCTGGTGAGAGACAAGGCCCCCGGCACGGATGGGAACCCGGCTGAGGTGCTTCGTCCAGCTGCCGGGACATCAGACACGCTCACTCGTCTGTGGCCCAGACATTTGGAAGACTGGGCTCAAAAGATCCATCGTCATGCTGGTCCCGCAGAAAGATGACCCGGGGGAGTGCGGAGATTATCCAACAGTATTGTCCTCAGGTGAGCTTTTGCTGAGGGGGATTAAAACGCGGTTGCAGCAGCTCACGACAGGGTTAAGGGCTTGAGATGGGCCTTGCGTGAGGAAGCACATCCATGTGGACATTGGGAGGAGGGGAGAGAGGTCGGAGGAGGATCTTGGCTGAGAGTAGACAGGGCCAGGGAGGAGTTTATCCGCATTGCACCAACCATGCAAAGGCATTCTGCGGTGTGGCTCTTAACAAATGACAGAAAACAGGGAGAAGAATGAGAATTCCAGAGCACTCGGAACCTGGATGTGGACCTCGCGGTTCGGAGAGAGCCGAGGGCCCGCCGTGCGGTTTAAAAACAGGGCGGCTGTGCCCCCTCGTTGGGGCCTGCCACGGAACCTGTCCACCTGTAGGTTTGGGACATCGTCTGAGAAGCTGGACAGCAGGACGAGGCCCACAGCCTCGGGGTGGGAGGAAAATTCACTGACAACCCGGGGGAGGCAGCCCGTGCCCCGCCCCCTACACACACACACACACACACACACACACACGATGAATTTTTAACTTCCATGGTTTGAGTTAAATTGTAACCCCATTTGGAAACGGGCTGGCTCTTTATGCCAGCAAGACAGGATTAGTGTATACTGTGTCTCAGTCTCTGAGATAGAAAGGTGATTAAGCAATTGAGGGGCAGTGGAACAGTGGCAGAGAAGCCAGGGTGTGGTCGAGTCAGCTGGCAGCAGGTGCAGCGGTAGTTCCACAAGGTCCGTCCCTACAGCCAGCAGGTAGGCTAAAAACCCAACCACACAGAAGACTCTGGGGGTGGGAGGGACCAACACTTTGAGGAGAGGGGCCTGGGATGTGACTGCCCCCAACGATCTGGGCAACCCACTGGGGTCGACTCACTCAGCGTCCCCGCCCAGGTCAGGACGTAGCTCCCACGGGTTCCACTCCCCAGACCCCCTCCCACCCTCAGAGGAGGCGGCTCCAGTCCCGGCCAGTGCAGCTCCTGCCCAGCTTGCTCCTCCCTTGTCTGGATTCACCCTTCCCTGGCTGCTTCTGGCTGGAGACGCCTCTCTGGCCATCTGGGGGCACCCAGACCTTCCGGAGCCCCTCACCCAAAGCCCCCCCTGATCCACTGCCCTGCAGCCAAGCCAGGCCCTTGCCAGCAAAGGGACCCAGCTGCAAGCCACCACACCCCCTCCGGTGGTGGAGCTGCCTCCCCTCTACCTGCGGCCTGGGCCCTGCCCATGGCCCAACCCTGAGGAAGAAGCCAGGGCCCTGAAGGCAGGCCGCTGTCCAGGGGGACACACTGGGGAGGGACTAGTGTCTGACGGTGGGCAGGTCCTGGCTGGTGCCCACATGGGAGGGCCCTGGGCAGAGGGGCTGTGCCCCTGCCTGCTCCATCACGTGGCCAGGAGCCCTTCGAGTGGCAGCTGTGCGGGGGGCTTCTGGGGGCGAGGGGTCCCCGAGTCCTGTGCCTCGCTTTGCGGCCTGTCTGTCCGTGCCACACCTGAGCAGGCAGCCTCAGTAAAGCAGCCTGGGCAGGCCCACTGTGTCCGCTTAGGGGCCCCTCCCAGGAAGCCCCAGCTCCTTCCTCCCCATGGCTGGGAACCCCCACCCCCCACTCCAAAGCCCAGAGCCAGCGCGCCCCAGCAGGAGATGTGACGGGAGTCTGGGTCCATGGTGATGGATGACAGCTTCCCTCGTCCTCGGGGTCGGTCACCGCGCTGCCATCCACAACCAGCGCCAAGACGCACCACCGTCCCGCGTCCACCCCCGAGAGAGGGGAGAGAAAAGGACACACTGTCTGGAACCCCTGCAGTACTGACACCGCCCCCCCCCCAACGCTTCACAAGAGTAGAAAGTCGGCCTCCCCCAAGGAGCGGATGGTGGCTTTGAACTGCGGACCTTGGGGTGGGTGAGCAGCTCAAAGTGTAACCACTCTGCCATCCGGGCTCCTCTGTTCCCGGGGAAGGTGGACGCTGGTGTCACAGATGTCAACGTCGTCGTGACAGGTGCCTCTCAGAAACAGACACAGGCGGATGTGCACTGACAGCTGCGCTTCTGTATTTCTCAGGCCAACACATCAGAATGCTCTCAGAGTCTTCTCTGGAGGGGAGGCTGGGCTGTTTGGGCTTTTTCCCCTACCAGGAGCACACCTAGACTTATAATTACAAAAACAAAAGCGGTTTCCTTTCTGAGGAAACAACAGTTTCCCTTCTGAGGGACCGGAAAGAAGAAGAAGAAAAAGAAGAAGAAGAAGAAACCCTCTACTTGGTCACTATAAATGATGGCATCTCCTCTCCAAACTGGCTCCTACCCTCTGACCTGGCTGGAGGAGGAGCCCACTGCAGTGGCCTCGGTCCTGAAGCTCTGCTCCAGAGACTGCCGGGGCCCACTGGGAACAGGGTCTTCATTTCCCAGCCTCCTTTGCTGCAGCTGGGTGCTGTTGAGTCTGTGCTGACCCGGAGTGCCCTTCTAAACCACAGGACGGAACCCGGCCCGGCCCTGGGCCCGTGGTCCTCGCCCTGGCCCCTGTGTCTGAGGCCACTGCTGCAGCCGCTGTGCCCGTCCCTCCCCTGGACCAGGCACGGGGCCCTCCTCCGGGACCCGGTCTCTCCGACCACCTGTCTAGAGCACGTGGGACAGGGTCTGGCCATCCCTGCCTCTCTCTCAGGAGCCCTCTGGCCGTCCCGCTTCCCGGACAGATCGATTCCTTTGGTCCTCTTAGCGGTCCGCGCGATCTTTCAACAAGCTTAGAAACGACGAGGTAGTAAACGGGTCCTTTTCGGCTGCTAACTTGGGGGTGGGGTGGGTGTCACGGGTTACAGAGTGGTGAGAGGATTGGCCGCGCACACCCTCCTTTCACGAGCACGCCACAGCCACCGGGACCCTGCTGGGGCCCACACCGAGGCAGCCCGTGGCAGAGGTCGGAGGGCTGGCTCCCAGGACCACCTGCAGTGAGCAATGAGTAGACGGGTGGGGAGGGAGTGCTCGCTCCTTCCTCCATCAAAGGGGTGCACAGGTAACCCCGACTCATCAGGACGGCGGTGAGACCGGCCCTGGGCTTCCGGAAAGGGCAGCTGGTGTTACGCCTACTCCTGTGGTGGGCTTAGGAGGTCTCCATGTGGAACATGTCTGTGGGTGGGGTGGGGGTGCGGCTGAAAGAGAACATACCGCTCAGAGGCCACGGCCCCCAGGTGAGCTCCCGGGAGCCCCTGTCAAAGCACTCCCTTGGCAGAAGAATGCCAAGGCCACAGGCCGGGCGCCAGGCCAGGGCTCAAGGCACCCAGTCTGCACTTTCTCTAAGCAGCCTGCCGCCGCCTGCACCACCACCTCCGCCTCCACCACCGCCACTACCGGGGCCTCCGCCAGAGCACTGCTCAGCACTCGAGGACACGGGCCCTTGAGACAGGGGGCGGCAGGGACGTCGGTCTCCTGAAAACTTGAGACCAGAAGCTGGACGTGGTGGTCGCACGAGCTACCCGAGTCCTGTAACTTGAAGCACCGGGACGATCGTGCGTGGAGCGGAGTCGGGAGAAAGGCTGGGCTGTCTGTCCCTGTCAAGAGACACTGCCTCCAGGGTGGAGTCTGGGGGGGAGTCGGGTGGGGCAGCAGAGAGCCGGCAGGCAGGAACTTTCTGGCAGGATGGAAACGTTTCTGGCCTCCGGCGTGGGCTACGCGGGCCTGTGCCCGTATCGTGACACTCATCGAGCTCCCTGCTTCATTTTCGCAGGGCAGACCTCACTGGGATTGGGCGCGGGTGCACACGCCGGCCCCTGACCTGACAACGTCCACACCAACGAACGGCTCAGCGGCTGTGGCGACCTTTTTTCCCCAGGGTCAACAGTGTGTTCTGGAGGCTCCCTTTCAAGGGACACCCTTGAGATGTCTGCACTGCACTGTCTAGCTATTTCGCCTCAGTTATAAAATAAAGTCAAGCAAGACTAGTTGAACAGGAGAGGAGGAGTCTGGGAGCACCGACCTGGTGTGGCCTGGGGGCTTGTTTCGCTCATTCATAAAACCAGTGGGGCCGTCAAGGCCTTAATGAGGTGGTTAGGATGGCAGGTGGAGATAATGGGAGACTGTCACAATTACCCCTAATGATGCAGGGTTGGGGTGAGCCCCGGGCGGGCCAGGCCCAGCTAGGAAGGGAGGGGACGCCCGGAGCAATCCCAGCCAGTGTCAGGTTTGCCCCACAAGGTCTGAGCGCTAAGGGGATTGTGGGGGAAACCTCCGCATCACGACCCCAGACCGCATCGGAGGACCCTGGTTGTCCCGCCTGCCAGGGGGGCCCTGGGAAATCGCATTGCCTCAGCTCTTGGCCCAAGGGGTTCAGTGGGGGCTAACTCCACCCCACTGGGTTCAGACTCATGGAGTGGTCCCCGGGGTGGTCACCAGGCCTTTCTTCTGCAGCACTGCCAGGTGGGCTTGAACCGCTAGCCTTTGGCCTCTGAGCTGGGCGCACCCCACAACTTGCTTTCTTCCCCACAAGGAGGGCACTTCATTCCTATGAGTTCGGCCTTGGGCCCTGGGCTGCCATGGAAGCTAGGCCCCTGGGATACAGGGAGGCGGGGGACTCTGGCTGGACGTAATGGAAAAGGGTGTCTCTGGGCCCTGGGAGGGAGCAGGCAGGGAGCATGTGATGCTTGGAGGGGTGGGTGGGGGGCCAGCCTGCCACCTCAGCGGACAGTAAGGCCAAGAGATGGAGGGAGATTCCTGACGTGCTCATCTGAGCCCCTGGACCTAGCCAGGCCTGCTGACAGGCCGTTTCTTGGGCCAGAGCAGACCCTGTCTCTGCTTACATCTCGATGGGGTTGGGCTCCTGTCACTGCAGGCAGGGCTGTCCTGATGACCACCCCCCCCCCCAGCCCCTCAAAGGTCAGTCTCCCAGAAAGTTGCAGCCCTAGCAGCCCTCCCTAGCAGTTCGCCTGCCCCGTAGGGCGCTATGCGCAGGCCTCCAGCCCCTGGCAGGGAGTTGGGTGGTGATGGTTCTTTTTACAGGACCAGACCATGCCCACACTCCAGAACACAGAGACCGGCACAGGCAGAGAAGAGAGGGCCCTCGGGCGGGGAAAGGGCATGGTGGGCACCGCCAGGAGGGGGGGCTTCCAGCTGGGACAGTTTGGGCCTGGGCCATCTGGGTCTAAGGCCTGGCTGCCCCTCATGCACATTCTTTGTGCCTTAAGCAAAGCTCTTCAAGTGCCCCGTGCCTCTGCTGCGTCTTTGACGGGAGGGGGGCCCCACTCCCCGGCTTTGCACGCGCAGGCTTGACTGTGAACGGGAGGGGGCCCTTGGGGAGGGCTGGCCTGTCTGCTGTGAGGGCTAGGTTTGGGAGGCCGGCCAGCCGGTCCTGTGGGTTTGGACGCAACAGGAACCAGACGGTCTGGGCTGGAACTCTTGCTGCAGGACTTCCTGCCCGTGTGCCGGGGCCAGAGTCCTCACCAGCACGGTTTCCTCATCTGAGAGGTGGTGGCCGAGCCGACCTTGCGAGGCCGTGGGGAGAGCCCGGTTGTGTAGAGCGGTCTCAGGGCTACTCTCCTTCCTCCATCAGAGTCTCGAAGCCCAGATTGGGTACCCAGAGCTCCCTCAGTTCTGGCCAATCAGCTGTGAGGAGGGCCTGCTGGGAGCTCCTGGGAGGGGGTTTCCCTTCTTGAAGCAGGCTCTTCCTCCCTTTTCTCCCTGGCTGCCTTCAGATTCCCTTTGCTACCCAGTCTCTCCCTTGGGACACTGTGGTGTGAAGGCACGATGGCTGGAGCCATGGCAGCCCTTTCGAGGGCAGGAGGACAGTAACTGTTGAGACCCAAAGATGGCAGGGACAGATCACTCAGCCCTCAGATGTCATCTGCCTGGGCTTGACTGGAGAGCCAGCAGCACAGCCCCTCCTGACGTGAGACCCAACTGGCTGCCTTCTCAACAACTTGCGGGTGGACACACTCTGGTTTGGGTCTCGCTTTTGGCTTTCACCACAAGCATCCTTTAATTTTGTGAATTTGGTAAGATTCCTAAGAATGATGTCAAAGGTGGGGGCGGAGGGGCAAACCCCAAAGTAAAATAAAACAGGACTCTCTTTTAAAGAACATCAAGGGGCTGAGCCCCGGTGGCGTCGTGGTTGTGCGTGGGACTGCGGCCCACTGGGACGGAGGTTCAATTCCAGCAGTGGGGCTGGGCCTCCTACTCCCACCACCGCAGAGCAGTGATGCCCCCCCCAAAAAAAAGAACATCAAGACGCAGAATGAATGTAGCAGTCCATTCGGCAGGGGGTCTGCCTGCAGACTGCTGGTCAGTGGTACAAAACCACCAGCCGCCCTGTGGGGGACAGGCGAGGCCTGTTGCCTCCGTCTCCCTAAATCCGACTGCTATGGATGGGGGTAGACCTGGTGGCCGGGGGCTTGGCTTTGGGTGGAGGGTGGGGCTGGGTCCTCAGTAGGGCTCCCGCACATGGCATCAGAGGCAGGGCAGAGGTTGACCTGGGAGCCAGGGGGCGGTTTAGGAAACAGAAGGAGGGGGCACCTCTGTGGAGACCCGCAGGCCCTCAGGGGTTCAGCGGGGGCTGCCAGAGTTCAGGACAGAAAAGGAGGCTCACTCGCAGCTGGAAGTGAGTGCGACCTGGTTATGGGGCTGGGACCCACGGGGGTGGGGGGAGGGCAACGCTGCCGGGTACAAAAGGCAGGGGGAAGGATGGGGCGCAGGAAGACAGGGGCAGAACTTCTGTTTTTGGGGGGTTTTTTTTGCTTTGATGAAAGCAAAAGAGGAGGGAGGAGGAAGCAGCGGGCTGAGGGAGGGAGGGAAGAAAGGAGGGCTGAGCCCCGGTGTCGTAGCGCTTGTGTGCGGGACTGCGGCCCACTGGGATGGAGGTTCAATTCCGGCTCCCAGGAGCAAAGGCTGGGCCTCCTACTCCCACCACCTGAGGGCAGTGATGCCTAAAAAAAAAAAAAGGAAGGAAGCCTTCTCAGGCCGGCGGAGATGCCCTGGACGGCAGGGGCGACCCCAGCACCTCGGCCCTCCGCAGACGCAGGGCCCCAAGAGCTGGACTGGCGCGCGCGCGCCCTCTGCGGTCCGCTGTGAGAACTGCAGCCCAGGCCAGCCGTCCCGGGCGGGGAGCGGGGCTCCACGCAGCCCACGGCACACCCTCCCGGGCGGGTCCCCACTTCCAGCCTGGCCAGCGTAAAGCCCGCCCGTCGGAACCAGACTCTCACCCGGGGTTCGCAGGGCCGGTTAAAAACGCGTTCTTTGTTTTCTCGTAAGAGCAGAACGAGGTAAGGCTTTTCGCTTTTACGTTCTTTTCCGTTTCCTCCCCTCGGATGTACAGTGTGTTTTACGCGCGCGCGCGCGCACGAGTCTCGACTCCGCCAACTCTGCTCCCGAGGGAAAGCCGCGGCTTCCTCCGAGGGCCGGGTGGGAGCTCCGAACCGCGGGCCTTGGGAGTAGCCGCCCACCGCGTAGGCGCCGCCCCACCCGGTCTCCTGATTCCACGCGTAACCGCATACGTGGGCGGTTTTCGCCCTGGGCGGGGTGAGAGCTCCGCACACGCTTCGGGGAGGAAGCGCTCAAAGGTGCTTTCCGAGGTGAGGACGATGTCAAAAGGCCGCGTTTGTTCTGCGGTGTCCCCGCTCAGCTGTCCTCACTGGGCAACTGCCAGGCCTTTCTTCCGCGGCGCCCCACAGTGGACTCCAGTCTCCTGCCTTCAAGCGGCTGGGGGCCCGTTCACCGTCTGCACCACAGGGAGGGGGAGGGCACCTCTCCCCGAGACCGACTCACAGGGAGGGACCCAGGGTAAGAGTGGGATCGCTCAGCAGGGGGGTCAAGCAGGCAGCCTCATCTGCCCCTCTTGGGGTGGCTGGTGGGGCTGAACCACTGACCTGCGGCTAGCACCCCAGCGCTTGCTTAACCCTCTGCACCACGGGGAGGCAACCTCCTCCCCTCCCTTCCCACCCCCAGGGGGGAGAGCATGAAAAGCATTGGGTCCACCAGAGGCAGCGGCCCCTAGACTGACCAGGGGAGTGGTGTAACCGAGGTTATAAATAGACTCCACGGAGTCCAGGCTAAGAATAGGGCCGCTGCGCCTCTCCTGGGGCATCTGAGGGCAGCACCCACTCCCACCACTCCCAGGCCGTGGCTTCCGGACCTTGTGGCCCCTGCACTGCCAGGGAGCAGCTGTGTCTGATCTGGGCCTGCACCGCAGCCTGAGAGTCAGTCCTGGTGCGGAACCGCGTCCAGACCTCCCTCTGGCTGCCTCCAGGACTTCCCTCTTTCTTGGACTCGTGTTCAAGCTTCTCTGTGCCCACACCTGACCATTCTGAGCCTGTGCAGCCCGGCAGCCGAGTGTGACCTCCGCTTACTGGGCCCCACCCCCTAGGCGCTGGCTTCTCCGCAGGCAGCGGGGCTTTTCCTGGTCTCTGAGGGACTCTCCGCCAGGGCAGAAGGAGGCTTTCTCTGGTAGCACACCATGGCTATCACTCTGGCCCCAGACAGGCAGTCTGTGACCACAAACAGCCCAAGGCGGAAGAGAGGGCCCTCACGGAGCTAGGGCCCTGTGCCAGGGCCGGGGGGAGGGGAGGGGGAACCTTCTGCAGGAATCTCCTTCCCTCCCCCAGGGCTCCCTCTGTCCCGCCTCTCCTGTGGCCTCTGCCCAGCCTGGTCCCCAGCCCCTGGGCCTCGGGGATCTGCACATGCCCCCAGTGTACCAGGAGGCTGCAGGAAGCATCAGGGAAAGGGAATTCATTAGGAGATGATGGACTTTGCAAAGCCTGGGTATGCCTGGAGGCTTCCATATCCCCTCCCCCTGGGCTTTCTGCCCCACCACCTTTTTCCTGCCTCTTTATGGAGCACCCCTCTCCCCACCCCTACTCCCACCCTGTGCCCCACTGCCACTGTCCTTCACTTGAAAGGTGCCCAGCGAGGTACCACACCCAGCCCGCTGCAGCCCACAGTGACACCACAGATGGACACAACAGATAAAACCACCGAGCCCAGAGAGGGTCCCCACCTGGGCCCAGGGCGGGCCTCCAGCTAAGCTAGTCAGGCTCCAGGCGCCCTCTGCCGGCCACTCGGCCACAGTGCAGGTACTGGCCCTGGGGTCAGGGACTGAGAACCACCCTAAAGGGACTCGGAAACTCAGTCCTGACCCCGTCCCACCCCAGACAACAGGGCAGCACTGGCCCTGTGGCCACGACCGCCAGCCTCTACAGGAGCAGACAGCCTCAGGTTCTCCCTGTGGGACAGCTGGAGGTCTTGAGCCGCTGACTTCAAGGTCAGCAGCCCAGGGTGTCAGTCAGTGTTCCTTGAGACTCACAGCGGGCGCTCTGCAGACTTCCTGGGGCGGCCTCACCTTCCCCCTGCAGAGTGCCTGAACCTCTGACCGTGCCGTCAAGAACCCGGGGCCTAACCCACCGTACCACCATGGCTCCTAGGGGGCCTGCAGTGGCCTCCAAACCCTTTCCCAGCCCCACGAGGGGAGAGCCCAGCAGAAGGACGGGGTGCAGGGAGGAGCGACCTGTCCGCACGTGGTGGTCGGAGCCCTGGAGCTGGGGGAGCCACGTGGAGACCCCTGCCAGCGCTGAGAAGCTCCCACTGCCACTGGATCCACAAAGCTTTCCACCACTGGCCTGTGGTCTTCCTGCATTTGGCGTCATTGCATGTGATTCATGAGTCTGAAGAGGAATTTACAGTTGGTATCGGACATTGGGCTAATACCAGACTTAGGGACTTGATCTGGACGGGGTTGGGATGCTTTCCCAATATAAAATTTCTTTTGTGGGGCTGAGCCCCGGTGGCGTAGTGGTTGTGTGCAGGACTACGGCCCACTGGGATGGAGGTTCAATTCCAGCAGCGGCTCCATGGGAGCAAAGGCTGGGCCTCCTACTCCCACCACCGGAGGGCAGTGATGCCCCCCCCCACCAAACAAAACAAAAACAAAATTAAAAAAATTTCTTTTGTGTAGAAAGCTCTTTCTCAGGGGTCCTCAATCTTTTTTTTGTTTGTTTGTTGGGCATCACTGCTTTCCGGCGGTGGGAGTAGGAGGCCCAGCCCCACTGCTGGAATTGAACCTTCGTCCCAGTGGGCCGCAGTCCCACGCACAACCACTACGCCACCGGGGCTCAGCCCCTCAATCTTTGTAAACAGCGGGCCAGTTCACTGTCCTTCAGACTGTTGGAAGGCTGGACTAGAGTTACAAAAAAAAAAAAGCTATGAACAAATTCGCTGCAGGTGCGGGATAAGTCGGCTGGTAAGCAGGACAGGCAGTGGCACAAAAACACCCGGCGGGCCGGATAAATGGCCTCGGCGGGCCGCATGTGGCCCTCAGGCCGTGGTTTGAGGACCCCGGGCATGGCCTCTGTTAAGAATGATAGGCCTGACGTGGGGGGCGGGGTCGCTGTGGGTCTGAGCGGGCTCCCACATGGGCTCTGCTTCCAGGCCGCCCAGCGAGCCCAGGGGATCGATCCCACCAGTCCACTGTCTGCCAGGCCGCAAGCCCAGCCCCCAAGTCCCCTGGGCCACTCACGGGTGCTGGGTGCTGCGCTTGAGGGCCGCGAGAGGGGGCTCGGGGATAAGCCGGAACAAACTGCCTGCTCCAGCTGTCCCGGCCCCCAGGAGGGGCCCAGCCCTGGTGGGTGGGGTGGACAGGAGGATCCAGAGGAACAAGGGCCCCCAGAGACAAACAGAAGCGCTCGCTCCTCCCCAAGAGTTCGGGCCACCATCACCCCTCCTTTATGCCTGGGGCTGAGCTCACCCCGAGGCCCCAAGGTCAGCCCACTGGTAGACAGACGGGTCTCCACG
Organism: Nesogale talazaci; assembly: GCA_004026705.1. Lineage (NCBI taxonomy): Eukaryota > Metazoa > Chordata > Mammalia > Afrosoricida > Tenrecidae > Nesogale > Nesogale talazaci. The sequence goes on from PVJH01031359.1 coordinate 12,518, forward strand.
GGGATAGTATCGCCATGAGGTGCCACTTCGGAATCGCTGGCCCCTTGAACTCAGAGGCCAGCATTTGGCCCAGGAAGGGTCGCTTGACCGCATGAAGGCGGTAACAGCATAGGAACAGCAACAAATGTACCCACAAACAGCCTGCGCAGGCCCAGTCTCTAAAGGCATCTCCCACCCAAAGCCAGCACTTGACCTTCTCCCTGCCCCCTGCCCTCGTGTCCTCCCTCCCTGCAACCACGGGAAATCCTGCCAGCTCTCCCTCCAAAACACACTCATCAACCGGGTTATTTATGACCGCGGGGAACGGGGGTTCCTGCACAATGAGGATCCGACGGTCCCGGCCTGCACCAGGGGCCCCAAGCAGCAGCACAAATGACGGCGGAACAAACAGCCATGGGGGGCTCTCTGGGGTGACGCCCCAAGCAGGACATGCCAGGGAGACCGTGGGGCCGGCTGCCCGGGTCTAATCAGGGGAAGCCATCAGAAAACTGCAGCCTGGGGGGGAACGGAACACTCCCGGCCACTGGCTTCGTGCCCATTCCAAAGGTTAATCTCGCAGGGAAAATAAGAACGACTGGAGACGGCCCGAGGGCGGGGCCTCTGCAAAGGGCCAGGGAGTCAATCTTCTGGATACAAACTCAACCCGCTGCCACTGGAGACAAGGAGGGGAATGGCTGTGGTCCGATAAAACTTTATTTCCAGAGGCAGGTGGCGGGCCGATGGCCGCAAACAAACGCTGTGACATCGAGTGGGTTCTGACGCACGGTTACCCCAGAGCACCCGGCAGAACGGTCCCTGCGGGTCTCGGAGGGCGGTAATTCTGTACAGACCTCCTCTTTCTTCCTGGGGGGGGAGGGGGGGCTAAGAGGGAGCCCTAGTGGCACACGGGGTTAAGTGATGGGCTGCTCACCAGAAAACCAAGGGATGGAAAGAGGTGGCGGAAGGAAAAAGCCATCAAGTCCATTTCCACGCACACGACTCTCACTGCGCCAGTGGGTTTCTGAGACTGTCACTCCGCAGGAAGGTGGAAAAACACCTGGTGGTTTTGAACTGCGGACCTTGAGGGCCGCCGCCCAGCCCACGGCATAACCACCACACGGCCAGAGCTCCGAGGTTCGGCTGCTCAGGCATGGTATCTTTGTCGTGCCACCCAAAGGAGTCTGCCGCACTATAATCCAGGGACCCCGGATCGCCACAAAACCGGAGCTTGACCTCACACCAAGGTGACAGCAAGTCACTCATGGTGGACTAGGGGCCTAAGTGTCCTAGGGGAGGCCACCAAGGGGGTGGGGGGGCTCTTAGATATGATACCAAAGCAAGTGCATCCAAAAGGGGGGGGAGAAACAAACAAGCAAGGGGCAAACAATTTTTTTAAAGTTCCACATCAGCTGAGCCCCGGTGGCGTAGTGGTTGTGTGCGGGACTGCGGCCCACAGGGATGACGGTTCAAATCCAGCAGCAGCTCTCCTGGAGCAAGGCTGGGCTTCCTACTCCCACCGGGGCAGCGATGCGAGGAAGAAAAAAAAAAATAAAAGGATTTTATTCAGAAAGTAAGCAATAGCAAGTGGGAGAATGTCTATGTACATATGTGCGCGCGCACGCGTGTGTGTGTGTGTGTATACAGTCTGTCTTCTTTTGGCCATATTGATATACGTGCATAGGTATAGAGGCATACACTTATTCAGAAAAAAGATTACTCAGCACACTTCCATCCCCCTCAATGATAGACAAAGTGGTGCCACGATTCAGGATAAAGTGTAGTTATCTGCGCCTGCGGTGGGTTGTGCATCGGTCAGCAGGTCAAAACCACCAACCACTCTGCAGTCTGGGAAACCCATGAGGGCCACTTGGACCCTGTCCGTGGGGTTGCTAGGCATCGGAATGGACTGGCGGACGGACGGACGGACGGACGGCAGTGAGTCTGTTTGTTTGGGCTGGTCCGGCGCCTGTCAGGGGGCAGTGCCTCCCCCTTTGGGAAGCGGTCCTGCTGGCCCTTGGCTTCAAGGGGTGGACATGCTTCGAAGCTGTTGAAGTGACGGTCAGCAGACCAAACTGCTCCTGGTAAACTTCCACGTGCAGTGGCTCTGCAGACCTGGCCCTGGGCCTGGCCTGCTATCACAGTAGTGGCCAGCTGCCACCTCGAAGCGCAGGATGTGGCGTGGTTTGCCCCCGTTTTCAGTGATCCATACAAAGCCCTCGCCTGTCTGGGTCAACTTTCCTAGTCACCGGGGAGGGAGGGTCCATTTTCCACTCCCCCCACCCCCCATCTTGGTATCAAAGTAAACCTGCACGTTTCTGCGGGGCTCCCAGGGGCAGTCAGTTCTAGAAAGAGCTCCAGCGTCCCTTTGAGTCCGAATCCACTCACTCTAGTATTTCATCCTGAGTCGGAGTTGCTGCAAGTCCTGCTTGAAATACTGTATCACTCACAGCACACATGCAGACACGGTACAAGCTAGAAGAGGCACCATCTACTGCACATTCATCTGGGAAGCTGCAGGGCGAGGAGGCCGGTGAGGGGCTTAGCACACGGCCTGGCACAAAACAAGTGCTCAGTAAATGTTTGCATTCCATAATACCTGCTCTGCCTTAAGGACATGGGGTGGGGGGTGGGGGTGGGAGACTCATTGCACTGCTAACTTTCAGTCCACCAGCCAGGACGTGGCGGGAGAAAGATGGCTTTCTCTGCTCCCGTGAAGATTTACAGCCTCAAAGAGCAATTATAGAGGTCTATATACAGGCATGTACATAGGTAATTATATATATGATGATGGGGAAATAGATCTAGGTGCACATATTTATAGGTTTAGTATTCAGGTAGCAGATGGACATTGGGCCTCCACTCAAGTACTCCCTCAACGCAAGAACACTTTGTTCTATTAAACCGGCGTTCTATGACGCTCACCTTCCTGACAGGATTGCTGAAGATAAAGCGTGTGCATAAGCAAATGTGGTGAAGAAAACTGACGGTGCCCGGCTATCAAAAGATAGTGTATCTGGGGTATTAAAGGTTTGAAGATAAACAAGTGGCCATCTAGCTGAGAGGCCCACAAGGAAGAAGCATATCAGCCTGTGTGATCAGGAGATAGCAAATGGGACCAGGTATCAGGCATCAAAGAACGAAAAATTGTTAATGGGGTGTACAGAGTAGGGACCCAAAGCCCATCTGTAGGCAACTGGACATTCCCTTACAGAAGGGTCTCTGGGAGAAGACAAGTCAGTCAGGGTGCAGAGTAGCAATGATGAAACATGCAACTTTTCTCTAATTCTTAAATGCTTCCTCCTCCCGCCCCCAACTATCATAATCCCAATTCTACCTTACCAATCTGACTAGATCAGAGTATGTACCCTGGTACAGATAGGAACTGGAAATGCGGGGTGTCCAGGACAGATGAACCCTTCAAGATCAGTGGTGAGAGTGGTGTTACCAGGAGGGTAACGGACAACAGAAAAGTGGGTGAGGGGAGACGTTGGACTGTGTAAGACATGACAAAATAATAACAATTTATAAATGATGGAGGGTTCATGAGGGAGAGGGGGCAGGGAGGAAGGGGGGAAACTGAGGAGCTGACACTAAGGGCTGGGCAGAAAGCAAATGTTGTGAGAATGATGGCGGCACCAAATGTACAAATGTGCTAGACACAGTGGACGGACGGACGGACGGATGGATGGTGATAAGCGTTGTATGAGCCCCCAATAAAATATTTATTTAAAAAAAAAAAAGATTGACACGTCTCAGAAACTCCCAGGGCCAGTTCTTGGAATGAACTAGAGAGCAGTCCCGTTTTGTTTTAAATACGGAAGGAGGAGGCTTGACGGGCCACTCTCCCGGGTGGACTGGACAGCACGGGGTGTGGCTGTCTTTGTTACATGGCAGCGGGGACTGAAGCAGAGCAGGGGTTCAAGCTCATGCGGGGGGAGCTTCCAGAAGTCACGTCCCAAAGCCCGGCGCTAAGCGTCTAGGGAGGAGGGGTCTGGAAAGAGAGGCTGAGTCCGGGAGCGCAGTAGAGTCACGTGTCGGGCAGCTGCTGCGCATGAGAAAGGGCAGGCTGTCTTCTCCTGGAGGTGAGCAGCCTGAGAAACTCCCGGGGGCAGCTCTCATGGCCTACTGGGTCAGTATGAGCCAGAATCCACACAGCAGCAATCCCCAGATAGAGAGCAGGTCTGGGTCTGGAGGTACCGAGTGCGGGGTTCAAGGTCGGCTTGGGGCACAAACTCTTTCCAAATTTTCCCTCCCAGAGCTGGAGAGAGCCTCCCCCGCCCCTTTCTGCCAAGAGGAGGGAATGGCCAAGGGTGTTAAATGAGTTCGCTGAGGGGAGGGCGCTCTGGAAGGTGAAATCCGAACACGCAGGGGCTGGACAATCTGCAGCGGTGACAGGTTTCACGCCACACCCACGGCCCGAGAACGCCAGCCCGCCACGCTCCCAGGAAACAAAGGTGCATTTGCCCTTGGTCCCCTGACCTTCGTGCCCGAAGCTCCCTCTAGCTCAACAGCACCCTGGGCCCTGTGCTGTGTGATGACAGGCATCCCTGCCACCGGGGAGCACCCCACCCCCCACCCCCAGCCATCCCAGCCCTGCCCACTCTGGTCTGGAGTCCCCATTGGACCGAGAGCTCCTGGAGGGCGGAGTCCAGCTGGGGTTGGCCCCATCCCTACTGTTCCAGCAGGACTGCCCATCTCGGTCAGTTCTCCTTCAACGCGGGTCAAGAGCAGGGGTCCTCACACTTTTTAAACAGGGGGCCAGTTCACTGTCCCTCAGATTGTTGGGAGGGCTGGACTATAGTGGGGGAAAAAAAACAAAAACAACTATGAACAAATTCACTGCGGGTCTGGGATGAGTCGGTTGCTAAGCAGGGCAGACGGAAAGTGACAAATTCACTCAGCTGGCCGGATAAATGTCCTCAGCGGGCCGCATGTGGCCCGCTGGCCGTAGTGTGAGGACCCCTGAATTATTCCCGTCCACCATGGGACAGAGGAGAACTGCCCCACAGGGTCTCCGAGACTGTCAGCCTTGACAAGAAATAGACCACCCGTGGTGGTTGTGGGCAGGACGGCGGCCCACTGGGTTGGCGGTTCAAATCCAGCAGCTGCTCTCCAGGAGCAAGGCTGGGCCTCCTACTCCCACCAGAGGGCAGTGATGGCCCTCCCCCCTCCAAAAAAGAAAGAAATAGACCACCGCAGGGTGGTGTGAACATCTCACTTTGGGGTTTAGAGGCCCAGGGCTTACCACTCTGTCAGCAGGCCTACCCACCCAAACCCACTGCCATCAAGTCCACTGATGGGTGGCACCCAGGGTGACCGGACCGGGTGGGCTACTAACTACTGAGTCGGCAGTTTGAACCCACCAGACGGATTCAAAAGAGAAAGATGAGACTGTCTGTTCCCAGTCTCCGAAACTGTCCTAAAGCAGTACTGTAGACACAAAACTGGAGAAGAAAAAAACGAGCTTCAGATTGTAACTCTTGTGTGTGTGTGTGTGTGGGGGGGGGCATCACTGGCCTGGTGGGCGTCGGAAGCCCAGCCTTGCTCCTGGAGAGCTGCTGCTGGATTTGAACCGTCAGCCCTGTGGGCCGCAGTCCCGCACACAACCACTGCGCCACCGGGGCTCACCCCTGATTGTAACTCTTTACCAATTCTCTCCGAGGCACAGGCTTAGAGCAAAGGGATTTTGAGACGCTCAGATTTGAATGAGGACCTTCCTGCCTTGTGGCTGCCCAGTTCAGATGGCCCTGCCTCTAGGAAGTCTTCCTGACCCGGTGTTCTGGCCTCCTCTGAGCTCCCATGCCAGGCCACTTTGGGCAGGCAATGGGGGGGGGGGGGTGTCACTGCATAATGTACTGAATGAATTGCTACACAAATATGGCGAAAGGGTGGATTAATCATTAGATGCATGTCCGCCCTGGAGTTAAAATTCTCCTTTGGCCAGATTCCCAAGTCAAGCTGCATGTCCAAGGCCTTGCACCCCACTCCCCACCCCCAGCCAAGCACCTAACCCAAACCTATTTCTCGCCCCCACCCCACCCCACCCCTGGCCTAAACGGGTGATCATTGCAAGACCCTCCCAGAGAGGGAGGGAAACTGAGGCGTTGAAGTGGCGTTCTGGAAAAGAGGGTACCCAAGGGGAGCTTGGGATTGAACCCAGCCCCTCTCTTCCGGGCTCCGCTCCCAGCTCATCGCTGTCCCGCCACCCTGCCCCACAGGGTTCCAAAGCTGTGCCCTTGACAGAACCAGACTGCCAGGCGCGGCTTCCTCGCCCTGGGGAAATCGGGACCCTTGCCCTGGCGATGGACAGCTGCCTCCCTACCTACACTACCTACCTACACTAACCATCCACGGCGCCGGCATCCCAGACAAGCCCCACCCCATCCCGCCCCTTCCCCGACCCTATTGGTTCGCCTCGACGTCACTCGGCACGCGCCCCCTTCGCCGATTGGCTGGTATTTTCAACGCCGCGAGCGGCCCGACCACACGTTATTGGCTACCCACAAGCCCCGCCCGGGGCCCCCTCCCTATTGGCTGCGGGACTTCGCCGGTGCGGGCTATGATTGGTCACGGACAGATGTCCGTCCCCAGAGCAACCACCTGAGAGGGGTTGGAGAAATGGAGAGGTTGGAGGGACGTGGGGTCAGACTCACGCTGGGCCGGCGGGAGGCAGACGTAGTTCTTGAAGAACTCGCTCCGGCGGGCGCCTTCCTTAATGCGGTTAGCGAGCGGCTTGCTGACCTGCCGGATGCCCAGGTAGAACAGCTTCGCCATGGGGAACGCGCCCACCACCATCTTGGCGGTCGCACGGGGCACGCGCTAGCTTCCCGACTGGGCGGGGCGCCTCGCCCTCTCGCCACTCCTCCCCCGCCCGCTCGTGGGCCTGCGTGCGTGCGTGCGTACGTAGCTACGTGCCTACGCTCGGAGCCGCCAGGGCGCGCCCTGACGTCACCTCGGGGACGCTGGCGGCTCGACGTCCGCTCGCCGGGAGTATGCAAATGACACAGCGGAAGTGGGGCGGTCCCGGAGGTGGCGCCGTTCAACGGCTGCCCGCGGGAGTTTGACTGTGTTCCCACGCCCGCCGAAGATGGCGTCATCGCACTCTGTAGTGACGTCACTACCGAGTTGGCTTCCCCGCCCAGAGGGGGTGCTTATTTATTCTTAATTGGGGCTCAGTCGTTCCCGAGGCCCCTTTCCCACACAAGTCTACCGAGAATGGAGAGGAAATTGGGCTTGGTAATCCTACCCACCCGACTGGGTCCGTTTATTCACTGGATGCTATTACTTAATGGACTAAACTAAATGGACTTAAACTCTCTGGGTCTGAGTAGTCCCTGCTACAAATGAGAGCAATGACAACATTTACCCCATTGCAGTGAGGCTACACTGGGATCCTGGTGTTTGTCACCCTAGAATGATGCCGGGTGCATAGCCAGGCCTCGGTGTCAGTGTTAGGTACCCAGACTTGGACCGGCTGTGCAACGCTGTCCCGCCCTGTTGCGCCGGCCTCATGATCGCTGCTGTGTTTAACATCTGTTTGTTGCAGCCACTGTGTCGAGTCACCTCTTTGATGCTTGTCTTCATGCTTCCCGACCTTCCCAAGCATGATGTCCTACCCCCCTGGACTGGTGCCTCCTGATAGCAGGTCCAAAGTGATCGAGGTCTCATCTCGCCTTTACATCCGTGAGCATCGTCAGGTACCCTTAAGTGAATGTCAACGTAGGACAGGGTTGAACCGCTCCCAGTGCTTTTGTGGGGCAGTGGCTGGGGCCAGTGAGTGTTCCCGGCCTGCAGCTGGGGAGGGTACTCCCTCATAGTCCTATCCATTTCTCAAGCTGCCCCACTCGCTCCACGTTGGGGGGAGGGGAGGGTCAAGAGCCCCAGGGAGCTGGCTTAACTCCCACAGAAGGGAGTTTAAGGACATGCCCCAGACTGTTCTCCCTAGCTCAGCGGGGAACATAATCATATAAACAAAATCAGGAAGGGACTGAGAGACATTCCGGGGTGGGTGGTACATCACCGAGGGATGGTGGAGTCTCACAGGGCTGGGGGAGCACACAGCTGTGGCAGGCTCAGAGCCAGAGAACCGGGACCTTTCATGGACACCCACTCCCATTCACTGAGAGGTCTCTGTCAAGTCCCTGGGTCCCAGCGGCCGCCATCTATCTATCCTTGTGCCATCCCAGCCACTGGAAATGCCAAAGAGGACCAATCCCTCCTGGCCTGACGGCCTTCTCCCCCACCTCACAGAGGAAGAGCGCCATTTGTCCAGAAGTTCCAGAGAATGAATCAAGGTGGCACCAGGGCTGCGAGCCATCTTGAGATTCGGCCCAAGGGGTTTTTCCCTGACCCCTGGGAGGTGCTAGCCTGGGGTCTGGGCACCGAGACTTGGACTGAGGCCCTCCACACTAGGTTTGAAGTGCAGTCGAGGAGACCCCTACACTCCCCGCTTCCTTTATTCTATAAAACGTCCAGCGGCTTCCTCAGCTCCCAGGACAGGGCCAGACACAGAGCTGGGGCTCCAGAAACTGGTACGGATGGAAGGGGGCACAATGGTTGAGCACCCCACCAATCCACAGAAGGCCGGCAGTTCAGGCCTACCCCCTGGCTCCACCGGGGGAAAGTCCTGGCTGTCGGCTCCGGCCCAAATGTCCAGCCTGGGAAACACCCCGGGCGCGTTCTACGCCGACCACCTGAGTTGCAAGAGATCCAACGGCTTCTCAGAAGTGAGAGTCAATTGCTGGCAGGGCGGGCTAGGTGTCAAGTTGCTAGCCCGCCAGGTCAGCCGTTCGAACCCACCAGCTGCTCTGCAGGAGAAACAGGAGGCTTCCTGCTTCCAGGAAGATTGGCAGCGTGGGGACCCCACAGGCCCCGCCCCATGCCTCTGAGGGGGTCTCTGCAAATTGGCATCAACTCAGGGGCAGTGAGTCAGGGAAAGGAACGGGGGTCCAAAAAAACGAGGGCCTGGCCTCCTATCCAACTCAGCCGGGGGACAAGGGTCAGCAGGCCAACAGTGCACCCCACCCCCACCCCCTGCCAGCTCCCAGGCCTCACTCCTTCCCCCGCCCCCGCTTCCTGCCTCCCAGTGCCCCCCCACCTTCTTACAAAGTCCTTTCTCCCCTTGAAGTGCCCCTCTGTCCTCCCCCCCTCTTCCTTTCTCTGAGGAGGGTTTCCAAGAATCCCTTCTGGAAATTTCTGGGGCAAGGGTGTGTGCGCTGGGGCGGGGTGGGGGGTTTCACATCTCTTTGGGCACTTGGAGCCTGTTTACTCTTCCTGGAGTTGGGGGGGGGCGGGCGAGAGGAAGGAAACTTACCAGGAGGGGAGAGGCCTGTCCAGAGCTTAGGGCTTCCTCCTGCCTCTGTACCACCCTGTCCTTCCCACCCCCCACCCCCCACCCCCGGATTGTTCAGAATGGCCACTCCTGGTGACCCCTGAGGGCCAGGGGAGGGAGGGGACCCCCTCAGCGAGGGCAGGCTGCCCCGGCCATCCCGAGCCGTGGGAACAGAAGCTGAATGGAGGAGGAAAACAGGAACCCGGCTGACTCACCAGGAGGGCTGTGTGACCTGAGGCTAGTTGCTTGGCCTCTCTGGTGACCACATTGGAATAGGGCCTGGAACAGTCCCCGAGGTCCTTCCAAACTCAGGCCCCTAGGTCACCCTCCCAGCCTCTTCTCCAGGCGTGGGGGTGGGGGGTGGGGCTCAACACCCGCCCCCCCCCCCCCCGCCCCATAGGCCCCCATATTTCCTTCAAGAGGAAACCCCGTGCCCGCCACTGCTCAGGGCTCATGCCCACCATCTCCCCTGCTGGCCCCGCCACCAGCCTCTTCAGGTCAGACGATCACGCTGCTTCCTCTGGAGGCTCCCGGCTCCTGCTGGAGCCTCCGATGTTCAGTCCCTTCTGAGCCAGAATCCTGGTACATGCTCGGGTCAGCATGGCCTTGGGCAGATAAGAACTGTGTGGACACACATCGAAAAGGTCGAATAGGAAGCTGGGGTGGTGGTGGTGGTGGTGGTGTGGGAGGGAGAACAGACACTTGGAAAAGCAGGGTCTGCCCACCTCCAAGAAAGGTGGGACCCACAGAATTGAATGAAACATATAAAAGCTGGTGAGGGGGAGGGGTGTGTGTTGTTCCGGAGAGATCATCAACAGACCCAACAAAGCATTATAAATAAAAAACGTTAAAGGCTGCCCGGGGTGGGGGGTGGGGTGTCTCATCTCAGAGAAAGGACTGAGTCTTCGCTGGGACTCCCAAGGCCACACAGGACCCACCCTGACCCCATCCCCATGCCCCCCCTACCATTCACCACACCTCCCTCCCTCTGCCCCAGCCACTAGCTGTCCTTCCAGCCTCAGGCTCCAGAAAGTTCTTTCCCCAAGAGTCTCTAGCCTGATCCCTCCCCTCCTCCAGGTCTTTGAGTTGGTTGTCACCTCCTCTACCCTAGCCTCCGGATCTAAGCAGGGCCCTCTCTCAGCCCCTCGCATTAATCAATGACAAAGATCTTTCACTCATTTATTGGGAGTTCCGGGCAGGCAGGTGTTACAGACAGAACTGTGTGTCCTCCCCTCTCCCTGCCATACACTCGGGGTCAACCCTGACCCCACCCCCAGCTCTGACCCCACCTGGGGGCGGGGTAGTCTTTGTCACAGCCGTGAGACAAGCTTCCTGTAGGGCATATCTTGAATCCGCCTCTTCTTGGAGCGACTTGAGGTGAAACCCACGGGCCACGAGGCAGAGATGGAGACAGCGAGGTGCACAGACACGCCAAGACACGATTGCCCAGGAGCAGCTCAAAGGAAATAAAGACCCACTCCCATCCCCAGCCGAGAGGGAGCAGACCAGCCCCTAGAACCAGCACCCAAACTGGGGCTGGTGGCCTCCTGGACTGCGTGGCCGTGAGGACATTTCTGTGGCAGCGCCAGAGGGCTCGGAGTCCGTCACTAGCAGAGCGGGAAACTGCCCTGACACCTGGGACGTGCAAGGGGCACCCATCGGAAGCACTTTCTAAACATTTCACCGTAAAGAGGAGTGTCTAGGGGGTGTCGTGGGCAAGCGCTCAGCTACCAGGCCCACAGGTCAGCTGTTGGGAGCTATATCGGCTTCCATACAGGGATCCAGGGTAACAGGCCACGGCTTCACAGAGGACTGCGAAGAGGCATGGTAGAATTTCAGGCTTCAGACGATCCGGGGGAGGCCTCAAAAGGACGTGAGGACAGCTAGAGAGAGGCCCTGTCACCTTAGAGAAGACAGCGACAGAACCGTTGCTATTTCGGTGACTGCTGGTGAGGCTTTGCAAAGAGAACGCTCAGACCAACAGTGGTGACAACTGGTAGGATCGAA
>PVJH01031360.1:0-23831 GCA_004026705.1 Nesogale talazaci
TAAAGGCCCTCAAAGTACCATGGAATTATCCTTTTGATTTCATTAGGATCCATCCTAAGGTTTACCATTTTATCTCTCATCCTTGTAATTGACATTTCTTCCTTCTTTTCTGTGGCTAGGTTTGCCAGCAGTCTATCAATTCTGTTAATCCTTTCTAAAAACGAACTTTTAGCTGCATTAATTTTTTCCATAGTTTTGTTGTTCTCCCTCTCTTGTATTTCAGCTCTGATTTTTATTATATCTTTCCTTTGGCTATTAGTAGGATAATCCAGTTAATGCTACTCTAATTGGTATAAGTTTTGTGCCAGCAAACCAACCATAAGTCTCTCTTCTTTTTACATGTGTGCTTGTATTGCCATCAACCTTTCTCTAATAAATGCCTTTGCTGTATCCCAAAGACTTTGGAATGCCATATTTTTCATCCCCACTGATTTCTAGAAACTTCTTGATTTCATCTCTGATCTGGGCCATTGTCTTTGTTTTCTCCATTCTCTCTTTGTTGAATTTCAGCCTTATGATACAATGATCAGAGAAGTCTGTATAATCTCTATATTCTTGAATTTACTCAGGTTAAACTTGTGTCCCAGCACATGGCCTATCCTTGAGTATGTGCCCTGTGGGCTTAAAAAGAATGTGAATTGTTTTGCACTTGGGTGGAAGGCTCTAAAAATATCTACCAGGTCAAGTTGTCCAATTGGGCTGTTTAGATCTGTAGCCTCCTTGTTACGTTTCCTTCCCTGTGATATCTCTTTTTCAAAGAATGGTGTATTAAAGTAACCCACTCTAGTTTCTAAGCATGTGATTTCTCTTTTCAACTTTTATAGTGTTTGATCTACAAATTATGTGGTTCTGTCATTGGGTGAGTATATCGTTATTATGCTCACTAGTTCATGGTCTATTGTTCCCTTGAGCATTATAGTGCCTTTCCTTCTCCCTTGTTATGGCTTCTATCTTGAGATCAATTTGTCAGAGATTAAGATTTCTAACTCTGCTTTTTTTCTTACATTGATACTTGCTTGGTATATTTTTCTCCAGACTTTAATTCTTAATCTGTTTTTTGTCTACAATCTTGAGATTTGCCTCATGTAGTCAGAAGATTGATGGGCTCTGTTTTCTAAGCCAACCTGTTAGCCTTTGCCTTTAATATCTGAATTCAGTTCATTGATATTCAGTGTTATTAAATCCATCTGTGGACTCTGTGATGCCATCTTGTAACTTTTCTATTGAGTGTTTTTCCTACCTACCTATATTACCAGTTTATGGTGTGTGTGTGTGTGTGTATGTGTGTATATATGTGTTTCATTCTTGCCTTCTTTCCACTATTGAGTTAATGTTAACTTGGGGGTTGTTTTCTCTTTGTCATCCTGTAGGTGGAGTTCTATATGACAGTCTCTTATTTGTGCTTGGTGAGTTTTGATCTTCTGCATATCTTGAATTGGCAAGGATCTCTTGTAAAGCTGAATTTCTTTTTGCATATTCTTTCAGTTTTTCCTTGTCTGGGAAGACTCTGATCATTCTATCTTAATAGATAATTTGGTGGGATATCATATTCTTGGGTTTGAGGGCTGAGCCCTGGTGGCGTAGTGGTTCTGCGTGGGACTGTGGCCCACTGGGATGGAGGTTCAATTCCAGCAGTGGGGCTGGGCCTCCTACTCCCATCACCAGAGACCAGTGATGCCCAAACAAACAAACAAAAAAACAGCAACAACATATTCTTGCGTTTGAGTTATTTTCCTTCAAATTTTGGAATATGTTACCATACTCTCTTCTCTCATTCATTGTGCCCATTGATATTTCTCAATATATTCTTATTTGGATGCCTTTGTAATTGACTATTTGTTTTTCCCTAATAGCTGTTATGATCTTCACCTTTTTCTTATAGTTGGGTAATTTAATTATTATGTGTCGTAGTGACTTCTTCGGAGTCAGTCAGGTGTATGTTCTTTCAACCTCCTGGATGTTTCCACCTGATTTTCATTTATTAAGCTGGGGGAGTTTTCTTCTAAAAATCCCCTCCTTATTTGGACAGTTGATTTTTTGTTGTGTCTTGTTCCAGTGGTCCAATTATTCTAATATTGTTCCTTCTCATAGCACCAGACATAGATCTCATATTTTCATCAGCTTCCCTGGTTGTCTTACTTAACTGTGTTTCCCATTTGAAGTTTACCTGGTTATTCTGTTGGCAAAGTCTTTTAAATTGCAATTGGATTTTATTTCATCCTTTTTTTTTCATCCGTTAGGTCATGTATTTCCCTTTGATCCATTGCCTTTTATCTCCTCTATCATTTCATCTATTTTTGTATTGCTTTTATTGTATCCTGTTTGAAGCCAAGCAGCATTCTGAACAATTCTTTTTGTGGTAGGTCAATGTCTGCTTCTTCTTTGCACATCATTAAGTTCATGACTTCTTCTAGTCTCTCCACTTTTTTTCAGTGAGGCTTTGGAGTCTTGTTGCTGTGTATGTGTTGTTTTAGAGGAGTCTGTGGTCATATTCCAGAGTTGAAGAGTAGTGGGTTCTCCTTTGGGGGACTTGTATGAGTACTTCTTCAAACTACCTGTACGTAGTTGCACTGAGGGTTTTAGCTACTGCTGTATCTTCCTGTGGTTTCACTCTTACCTTAGCCAAGCTGTATTCTGTTATTTGGAATGTAAGCTGGATAGTCCTTTCATGGAACACTTGTTGGGTGGTTGAGGGCCCCTGAGGATGGCAGTTCACTAGTTCATCTTACAGGAAGCCATAGTGGTGTTTTCATGGGACTTGGAGCATATCGGATGGCATTTTGTGCTTCTCTCTGCAACTGGAGTGCTGCTGAATATTGGTGGTACCATCAGCTTTCTTCATCACATTTGCTTATGCACCCATTTTGTCTTCATTGATCGTATTAGGAAGCTGAGCATCACACAGTGTCAGGTTAAAGAAAAAACTGTTGTTACGTTGAGGGAGTACTTGAGTAGAGGGCCAATGTCCATCTGCTTCCTTAATACTTAACATAAAATATATAAGCATAGATCTATTTACCTATCATATATAAAGATATTTATATATGTACATGCCTATATTTAGACCTCTTTAAATGTCCACTTGTCTCCTTGTTTTTCCTGTATTTCCTTTAACTTTTCTCTTGCCTACTATCATGTTCAGTCTTCCTTCAGGTTTCAGTAATTCCTCTCAGGAATTTTAGGTCACTTGTTATTCTCTTACCCTGCATTTGTTAACACCCACTTCCTTTCCCCCATCTCACCCTCTTCAATGTCCATTTGGAAATATTGGTCCCATTGTTTTCTCCTCTGCATTATTGATCCTGCCTATTTTATCTAGATAGACATGGAGAGGCAATAATAAGCACAAAAACAAGACAGAGAAAAACAAAACAACAACAAAAAAGAAAGCCTATAAATAGTCCCAGGTCTGTTTATTGACTTTTAGGGGTGCTTTTTAGTCCAGACTGATGGCATGCAATGTCATGGACCTAAAGTCTATTTTTTTTGTATTCCCTAGGAACTTCATTGTTTTTATCCCCTTGCAGCTATGTTCCATGCCGATAGCATTTCACCCCAGTGTGGTGGGTTCAGATTGAGCACAATTCCCACAGTTTGCCTCCAGTGTTGTCATCACTCTTAGTGATGAGTCAGTGAGGGACTTTGTGTCTCACAAAAGGGCCAGAATTACGGTCCAATCGGTGCATTGGCTGCTATGAACAGGAGTATCATCTTTGGGACTTGGTGGGCCAGGATGTGTTCCACTCTCTCTCCTTTCTTTATTTGATTCTGTGTGCTCAGAAGCAATATACCTCTTTGTCTGAGCTATAACTTTAATGCTGTATTCTATAGGACAGAAGCTGGCGGAGCTGGTGAGGTATCCACATAGTTGGGATTGGAGTCAACCTGGAAGACTTCCCTATTGGTTCCATGTATGTTGTATTCACATCTTGTCACAATGGGTTGAAGCCTGGGTCCTCTCACCCTCTCCTTTAGAGATATAAACAACACCCTCCCCCTTGCTGGGTTAATGACCTATTCTCCCCCTACTCATGTCTTCCTCCCCCGCTTCTTTTCTCTTCCTCTTTAGTTGGTTGCCATATGTATCCCTGGCTTGGGTCTGGCCCCTGCTATAACATCTGGAACCCATCCCAAGAATGTATGATAGCTTTTCTCCTATGTCCCCTTTGCATTCTTAAGCTTACCTCAATGGACTAATGTTATACTTTTCCTTTTGTGCTTGCCTTACTTTAATTAGAATAATTTTTCCAGGTTTTCCCTTGTGCTATTGGCTTCACATATTCATCACTGCTTTTTAGGGATGCATAGTACTGTGTATGTACCACAGCTTTTTAATCCATTCTTCCACTAATGAAAATTTGGGGTTTTTCCAACTCCTTGTGATTGTGAGTGGTGCCGCGATGAACATTGAAGCACAGATGTCTAGCTGTGGCTTTTATCTTGTCTCTGTATATGCCCAGTAGGGTGGTTGCTAGATCATAAGGTAGATCAATTTCTTTCTGTTATAAATATCATCAAATTGTTTTCCATAGTGACTGTGCATAACTACAGGTCCATCAGGAGTGGATGAGAGTTTCTGTCTCACCATAGCGCCACCAATACTTGTTATTTTCTGATTTTTAATTGTGCTATCCCTGAGGGTATCTCATGATATCTCAAAGCTGTTTTAATTTACATTTTTCTTATGGCTAATGTTTATTGGCTGTTCAGTTTCTAAGTCTGTATTTCTAATATTTATTAAGCTCTGGTTGTGCATGGTTAAAAGTTTGGCTACTAACTGACAAGTTAATAGCTCAAAACCATGTAACTGCCTTGTTGGAGAAAGTCCTGGTAATATGACCCAGTAAAAATTCCATCAAAAACACAAACTCTACATGGCAATTCTACTATATCACACGGGTCACTATGAGAGATAATTGCCTGCAAGTCACAGAATAGCAATGCATATATTAATTCCTGGCACATTAACACATCAATAGATTAATGGATGAACAAAATGTGACACATATAAGCAACAAACTACTGAGAAACAAACTATTGAAGAATTAACTCTTAATACATTTGCAATATTAATGAAGATTAAAAACGTCATGCTGAACAAAATGAGGCAAACATTGAGGGACCTCACTTTTATAAAAATTAATTCGCTACAAACTTTTATTAGTAGTATCTATCTTTCTGACTTGTGTGCCAGTATGTTTTCCTCATGCCATTTGGAAATAAGTGGGGCTTAAAATTGCATTTAGTCGTTGCTCATTGTGTGAAGTCTTATTGTTAAGTTGAATTTTATCAGATAATTATAAAAGAATATTAGTGTCACGAGAAATAAACAAAACCTTATTCATCTTAAATGTACCAACTACTCATTGAAAAGAAGATCACAGCCATCAAGTTTGTTCTGACTTATAATGACCTTATAAGACAGGTTAGAACTGCTGCTGTGGGTTTCTGAGACTGTATCTCTTTAGAAGAGGAGAACCCTCATCTTTCTCCAATAGAATTTCTTCTAGTTTAGAATGATCTGGCCATTAAGCAGGCCAACATATAAACCACTATGCCACCAGCATCCTGAAGCCAGCTTAATGAACGAGATCTTGGTTGACTCCACAATCAACGCTCATGGGAACAGCAGCAAAGAGATGAAGGTGCACTCAATGTACTGGAGAATGTGCTGCACAAAACCCTTTTCAGTGTTGAAAGTCAGAGTTCTACTTTGAGACCTATACTATGTCACAGAATTTCAATTGCCTCATATGCACATGAAATTGGGCATTAACTAAGGAAAGCTGCAGACAAATCAATGCAGCTGAATTATGGTGCTGGGGAAGAATATGGAAAGTATCACAGAATGCAAAAATAACCGATAATCTGCCATGAATGAAGTACAACCAGAATCTTCCTTTAGATATGTCATTAGAAGAGACACGCTGCCCTGGCAGAGGGACCCCTTGGCTAATAAAATCAAAGGGCAGTGAAAAGGAGGCAGGCCTGCAACACGGTGAATCAACACCGTGACTGCAGCAATGGCCTCAAGCCCGGGAAGAATTGTGAGGAAGGCAAGGGGCCTGGCAATGCTTTATTCTTCTGTCAGAACTTCCTCGATGGCACCTGACGAAAAAAACATTGAGAACAAACAGGAGCAGGGCCAGGAGGTAGTCGTAGGACAAGGTAGGAAAAAGAATAAAGAGAATAGAGAGAGAGAATGTGAAGACCAAAATCTACACCTATAACCTCCACTTCTATCGAGACTGTCTTTTAGTGTTTACTATTTCATGGGCTTTCTGACTTGTTGTGGGTAAACTGCACTTCAGAAATGAGTTCTACCAAATATTTTTAAGTGTATTAACTGTACGCTACAGAAGAGTTAAAATCACTACAGCAAAATTGCTATGGAATACATTGTATCAGAGCATTGTCTGAAATAATAAGGATCATGAGAACTGAGGAACTGCCTGAAGGGAATCCCTGTAGGTGATTTTCTTTTCAGGATTTTTGCACTGTAGAGTTGTATCCTTTACTGACTGATGCACTTGTGGAGAATTTGTTGTTGAAGGTTTATTTTTCATAGAGTGATCTCATTCACTGGCAAGCATTTAGCGTCCTTTTCTCCATTGTGCTTTTGGGCAATCACAGAAATAAGTTAGATTACCAGCTTCCAACTGCTGAAATTTAATTATTTTTAAAAGAGTATTTGAAGAGTTTCTATACTTTTTTCTTTCCTTTGTGTAGAGAATTAGAAGACTGATTGACCCCCGCTTAAGGATTTACAACATAGTTGGACAAAATGTAAATAAAGAGAGATTAGTGGAAAATTTGCATTTGGGTAAATACTAGTCATTTTGCTGGATTTCAGCAAAGTAGCAATAAAAGCAGATGCTCTGCTCCTTCTCTTTGCAAACTATGAATCCCCAAAGAGTGTCTAACCGTGGCAAAGCCTAAATTGAAAGAAACAGGAAAACTAAAGCTATAAAGGTTCAGCGACAATATTTTCTAGCTCTTTTAAGAAACTGCTCAGCTTTGGATTTCTAACCACAGTAAACACATTTACTGCTACCTGGGTCTAGGTAGTTGTTGTATCAAGGTAGTTCTCTAGGGCAATTACGTAAATTCCCTTCTTGAAGAACATGAAGAGGATGTAGGTGAAATGCTTTTTGTAGCATATTGGTGGTCGCTAGTTTGAAACTAAAGAGAAAATCAGCATCATTTGTCATCCAGTTTCTTTGACAACAGAGAGCTCCCTCCCCCCTTTCTTCTTTTATTTTTTTAACTTGTAGTATGAGCCAGCAGAGAGTCTTAGACCAGCAATCAAAGGCTTTCCAGCTCTCAGCTCAGCTATTTACAGGTTTTCTTTCCTTATTTATGAAGCTGTGTTCAGAAGGTTCAAATATTAACCTAATAGAAATATTTGTCAGGTAAGGTTTTCAGAAAACCTATAAAACAAACATAAGCCATTTTCCTAATGTTGTGTGCTCCTCTATGCTGCAATCTCATCAATTTCTTCAGTACGATTTATTGATCAGTTAACAATGCCTTTCACCAAATGCATCAATATCCACATCACAGAGATGTAGGATGAAGAGGCTGCACTCAACAAAAAAGCCTAAAGTTGGTATTTCCAACACCCTCAGCAGTTCGTCCTAGGAGGGGTTAACCTGCTTCCATAACAATTCCAGTCAAGGAAATTACAGGGAACAATTTTACTCTGTAACACTTGGACTTGCCACACGTTGAAATAAGCTGGGCAGCAACAGCTTTTGTTTTGACTTATCAGCATCCAAATAGTGGTTACGTCAAGTCAAGCCATCGGGGCACTTTCTCTTTAAAATGAAATCTGGAAGCAAAGCAATTCAATCAGGAGGAAAGGTGGTCTCTATTCTGAATAGTGTTTACATTGTTGTTTGCTTTTCAGTCCTATTCATGTCGCCACCTCCATTTCTCTGGTAATAAAATGGCCAGCACCTAAATGCCTGACATCATGCTGTACACGGGTATGTCTAGGTAGGAGCAGTGGCTCAGGAAACTTCTTTCTTCTATTTGACTTTTTCATAGCCACATATCTTTCTTAGCAACAATTATGTAATATTTCTCCTCATATATCATTTTCCAGAACTGGACTCCATGGTCACCTGATGAGAAAGGTGCTCTATCTTGATAGCTTATGTAGTAGAGCTGATCAGGGGTCCAATCTCATAAGGCTACCATTCTACACTGTTGAAAATGAGATTTAAAAAAAACACCACTAACAACAGCAAAAACAGAGAGGCACCTAGGGAAATGTTCAGCACTAAACATGGAATCTGAGATTATACTCTCAAGGTAGAGATATGTAGCTTTCTGTAGTTAATCACCCAGACACTGATTGACCCCAAACCAAAGTAGAATGCCAATTGCCAATGAGTGTGTCCCATTATAATCTCATGCATATCAGATAGAACAATGCTTCATAATAATTTCATTGATTAGGTTTTTTTTGTTGTTCTTCTTCAAAAATTGGTCTTTCTTCCAAGAGCCACCTGGGTGAACTCAAACTGTCGATCTTTGTGGTAAATACATAAGCTGGTATCAAAACTGGGACTTGAGAGGTTTGGGAGTGAAGGGGTGGAGTCTAGTCTAGTCATTGGGGTCATTGCCAAGGTGTCTCTGTGTAGCCATGGCCTTTCCCTGGGTATTCTGGGAAATCCAGCATTTCCTCTTTGGAGACAGGAAACACCTCTCTCACTCTATTCACTCCCTGGGAGACATTGCAGCTGACAAGTTACATAGAACTATGTTAGTGGCCTGAGTCGGGGAAGCCACATGGACCTACCCTAATTCAAACAGATCTTTTAAGCTGGAGAAGCCATGTAGAGATCTCTAACCTGATCCAAAGACTTTCTACCCACTGCATATGGCATGATTGGATGTCTTTCATGAGTCTGAAGAGGACTTTATAGATTGGTATTGGACATGTGGGTTAATAGGACATATAGATTGGACTGGACTGAGTTAGGACGCTTTCCTAATGTACAATTACCATTTATATAAAACCCTCTCTTATATGCATATGGATCTCTTTCTATTTGTTTCTCTAGTCTAGCCTGGCTAACACAATCTTCTTATTAGGCTCTGTCTTTATAGCCATTAATGACTGCAAGGGAGAAATCAATCAGAGTATCCTTAGTAACCAAATTCCTAGTGATGAAATTGGTTAATATATGTGAGCTTGTTGTTAACAAGAAGACTGACAGTCTGGGTACACTCAGTGTTCCTTGGAAGAAAGGCCTGCTTTAGAAAGAAAGAGAGAGAGAGAGAAAGAGAAATAAATAAAAGAGAGAGAGAGAGAGAGAGAGAGAGAAGGAAGGAAGCAAGAAGGAAGGAAAAAGCCGAGAGAGAGAAAAGTCAAGGAAATACCTATGGACCATTATTCTACTCTGGCATGTGTGGGATTGTAGTGGGAATATTTAAAGGCAACTGGCTTAATTTTTTGTTTTGGTTAACCAATTAATAGTGTCTTGTGGTTAATCACAGAAAACTTAGTATGCAAACCTGGAGAACATAACCTCAGATGACATGGGTACTGCTAAACATGTTCCTACCTTATTCTTTGTCCATGTGTTTGCTTATTTGTTTTTATTTTAAACATTATAAAAGGTGGCTTTATTAGCCCAGACCCCCACTCAGCTCAAAATCATGGCAGTAATATTGTACATATATTTTTAATGTGTCCTTAATCTTTGTCATTATTCCCCAGAAAATATGGAGGTTGAAGCACAGCCTCACCTGGTTAAGTACATAATCAATGATTACTAATATGACCTATGACCCTGCTACTAAGAAAGGCCACTACCCTAGTTTCTCTAAAATTCAGGATTTTTACTGTAAAATTTTTCTTGACCTACATTTGCTAAGTTACTCAGAGAACAAAAGGTTACCCCACAAAATGATCTCCTCAGCCCACTTTTTATACATATAAAATAAAAAATGACTCTATATTACTCTGCTCTAGAGAAAGGTGAACTAATAATGATTCTATTCCATTCTCCCACCTCTTTCAAATATAATCACTTTCATTCTATCTGGGTTTCCAAATCAATACAGTGTGCTTATTAAACCATTGTTTTATTGCATACTTGACAGTATTTAAGTTGAAAAGAAGCAGAACTCAGTTCTGATGAGTCATTAATACCAAAGAGGATCCTCTCTTCATCAAACTTAAATGTGTTAAAATGAGTTGTGTGGTATATTAGTTATATTTAATAAAACTTTATCTTTTAAAAATATATGGCCAAAAAAATCCATGTGGAGGCCCTATTCTGTCACCTCAGTCTTCTATGAGTCAAAAACTGCTGGAGAGCAAATAACAGCAATAATGTTCAAATATATACTATATATCATAATATCCAAATATTTTCTTGAATGCATCTATGAATGAGAGGGACAATTTGACGGTCATGGAAAATGTTGGATGGGATAAATGAGGACAACAAAAAAAACCTCACATTCCAAATTCAGCTTATGTGGAGAAGAACTTTTAGTGTGAAACCTATAATAAAGCAGGATGTCAAAGAAAGGTGACCTACCTTAAAGGCACAGATAGCCTGACAGTAGAAGGGTACAGAAGATGATAGGTGCTTCCTATGACATTAGAACTGAAAAGTTTCCTGAGGCATAAAGAGTCTGTGTCTCAAATAAATGTGATGCTTGATGGGTTTGATATTCATTGGAAACCTTTGGGAAAACATTGAAAGTAGTTTGCTTTCCAAACCTTTTTCTTGGTAAAGTAAAGAGTGGGAATGTGTCACCTGAAGCCCAAGCAACTTGCTTCCCTTGGCAGCAAAGTCAATCTCTATTCATAGAATGGGCATGTTCCCGAACCTTAGCAATTTATGTTTCTTTTATTCTCAGAACACAGAGCAGCCCAGCGAGTCTCAGCTCATGTGCTTGACATATTTCAATGTTATATTGCAAAATAAAGCATTCTCTCTCTCCATGTGCACCAAGTTTTCAGACATGGGTTTTCACATTGCAAACCTATCCGTCAAATCCAGTCCATGTGGCCAGAGAACCTAAGATCCATTTATGCACTGCACATGAAACGATAATGAGATACACGGTCTCCTTGAAGCAGCCACAAGCTTTTTGTTAAAGAATTCACAGAGCAGAAATAACAGAGGAAATATATGGTTTTTAATATGTCCTCTCATTTTAGACATTTCCTAGAGTCATCTATGGGGAATTTCCAATGAGTTATCAATATTTTGCTTGTTACTTTTTTCAGCTTACTAGATGTACTGCTACTGATATCAATACCTGACAAAATGGAAAGCATGTTTCAAATGAAATCATTATTACTAAGCACATGATGACTGTGTCATTGCAAACTCATGTGAAAATTCCTTGGATGAAGCCAAAACTCTTTTCTCTTGACTCAGATATTATTTACTCACATTTACAGATAGCATGCAAATGCACGTTTTGAAGGAGTTTATTTAATTGTCTCAAGAAATTTCACTTGCTTTGTTTCATGGGAGATATATTTCATTTATTCTAACTCCTTTATTTTCATTTATAAAATGTCATACTACATCAAAACATATTTTAAAATAGTCACTGGTTTTAATTTTTTTACTGGTTTTAATTTTTATAAAATTAAAAAAAAAACTGCACAGACTTATACTGACAATATAGGTCGGCGTAGAACTCTGTCAGTTTTCAAGACTGTGACTACCTAGGTGAAGAGAAATCTCTGAATTTCTCTGGCAGAGCAGCTCATGGTTTCAAACTGCAGAGCTTGCAGCTGAATGGATAGCCACACTTTTTCTCTTACCTGAATTTCTATATCTCCAAGTGTAAATGAAATAACTTAGGAACTACCTAAAATTCTTCCCACTCTAGGACTGCAAGGTACATTACCAGAAAGGGAAGAGTTGTCCTCAGGAAAACTCCATTTCCTGTGTCATCCTCACAATCATTATATGGGAGCGAACAGATCAGAACACTTAGGGAGTTTTCTTTTTCTTCCTTCCCCAGGAGCATACAAAGATAAAGTCATCTCCACACTCCTCCAACCATAAAACCATTTCTCTTTCCTTGTCTCCCCCCACATCTGTATTTTCTCACACATCCCACCTGACAATTTGGCACTAAGCTTTCCCACTAGACTGCCAAATTGTAGAGCAAATGCACTGGGTGACTGTTTTCTAAAAATTGGTGTGTCATTTTTTTTCTTGGGATGTCCCTTGTGCTTTGTTTGACTGCTCTATAAATGTGATTATCCCCCATGTCTGTGTTTAAAGATTCTGGTCTACTTGATTTTATATCCCATAGGCAGATCTCTTTAGACCATGCAGTACAAAGCCAGATGGAATGACAGGCTGACACCGAGACTAATAATAGAGATACCATCATTATTTAAGCTACTTGGTAATCTTTTAGAAGCAGGAGTATAGTGATTCTTGGGTCACTGACCATAGAGGCTTAAGAACAGAAACATCATGTTTTGAAAATGATGATGGCAATATATTTACAAATGTGATGGACACAATGGATGGAGAGATGGATTGTGATAAGACCTGTAAGAATCATCAGTAACATGGTTTTTAAAACCATGAAATTTAAAAATAAGATAAAAATGTTCTTGTTTTAAAGAAAGATGCAGAATACAAATTTGAATCATTCTTGGAGTTACCAAGTCCCCACCAATGTCCTGGGAAACTAGGTGGATTAGGTTCAAGTCTTCAGACAAAGTATACTGCAGATCCAAGCTTCATTTTTGCAGATAAAGAATATGCATGGATGCCTACACACCTTATGTCTACATATTTTTTAAAATGTAAATCCTACTAAGACACTGGAAAATAATGTGCTCTATTCTTGTGCTATGACAAATATGCTTACATAATGACAGAGAAATAGGTTTGAATTTGTAACCCTTGAACATCTGGGAATTTTATCTTCAAATATGATGGCATTGTGGTGGCTAGTTGCTGTCAGACTTAGTTGCTCTGACTTATGGAGAACTTATGCATAACAGAATGAAGTATGACCCAGTCCTGGACAATCCTCCTGGTCTTTGACACATCCAACTTCAGTTTGGCGGCTATTGTATCATTTCATCTCCTTTCAGGCTTTGTTGTGTTTTCACTGGTCTCTTTTTAACCAAACATGGCACCTTTTCCTAGTTATTGGTCTTTCCTGATAATGTGTATTGGGCCCCCCATCCTGTTATCAGAGAATCCTACCCATTAATAGGAATATACTCATCTATTGTATGAATTCATATTAAGATCTGCATGCTCTCTGAATGTGACCTGGGGCTATTTAGACAGCAGCTTCTCCAGTTCTAAATATCCTGAGTATGGGTTGGAGACAGATCCACAGCTTCAGCTGGGTACATACCACCTGGCTGGAAATTTATTTTCATCTCTTGAGCAAAGAAGTAGCATCCTCTAAAGTTCAGGGTCAAAGGTTTTTCTGGTGTGTTGTTTCCCTACATAACATATAGAGAGAAAATTGGAGTTACTAGCCCTGGTGACATAGTAGGGTACTATATTTTTGAAATTGGTATTCTCTGTTTTACTACTCTTGTTTCTAATATTCGTTGTAATGGTCACACAGAACTTACAGACAAAATTCATGATTAGAGGGCTTATTAAGGAAGTTAACAAATTGTAATGCCCCTGTGCAATGCTCAAGTTTGAGTTCTATATCAGGACACATCACAAAGTTCTTTTAGGTCTGCTAATAAATGTCCAAAGGAACACACCACTGAACTGTAAGCCTCAACCTGAAGGCATTCAGCTCAAGCTCTTGGGGCCAGCAAACGCAGCTCTCTGAATTAAGTAGCCAGAGGCATCCCACTCCCATAAGTCCCTGCCCGGACACATCTTCCCCACAAGCCACAAAGGCACACATCTTTACTTGCTCCATGGGATGGAGCAAGCTTTCATACTCTGGCTCTTGGTTCTGCTACTCCTCCTGTGATGTTATGATTGTTTTCTGGATCCTGGAGGTTCGTTGTATAGGGATTTGGGGTCCTGAGGACTGACTCTCCTCCTGGCTCTTGCTGAGATCCCTCCTCTTATATTTCAGAGGGTTCATTTTATGTGGCAAGATGCCACTCCAGGGAGTCCTGGTCAAAATACTCACAATTGAATCAGGATCTTCACCCCGTGCCCCCATCTCATTCCCTGTACCTTCTTATCAGAGTCCTGCAAGAAAAATCCATTTGGTAAATGTTAGAAACTTTGGATAGAGGATCCACATCATATCGTTATGTGGGTAATCATGAGTTGGGCAGCTAGATCACAAAGTCACAGTTGAAAACCATCAGCCCTCCCTTGGGAGGAAGACGAGGCTCTCTATTATTTACACTATTGGATTGCATTTGCGCATTTGAGTCTGTCCTTCAGGCTGATTGTGAGTTGGAATCGACTCCTGGAAATGAGTGAGTACATAAACATAGAGTAATAGTAAATGATGGTAGGATTGAGTTTGGCTGTAACTGTAGCAGAATAAATTTCTGTTTGCTGAAGTCATTCACGTGTGGTATTTCTTTTCAGCAGCATTAGAATGCTCTGACAAATGGAAAGAGGCAGAGAAAGAGAAGAACCATGCAGCAGCCATAATATTAAAACTAGGTTAAGTTCTTGAAACTAGAATTGTAGTGTCCTGAAGGTATACTCATTCAAATCTTTTTCTTGAAACATTGTTTTCATAATGTAAGTGGATCTGCTTTCTATTATTATTGAGTAACGTGAATTATACTAAATGTTTAAAATGAGCACCAGAGTTCAGGAAAGTAATTTGCATTATTTTTTAAATAAAAGTGGCTGAGACAGAAATAAAACAATCAGATGCATTTGGGACTATGGATTCCTGGAGCTCAAAGGCTATCTACATATATAGATTCAAACACACACACACACACACACCTATAACACTATATACCTAGCAAAACAGATTTAATTTTAAGCTATAGCAATAAGCAAAGTAGCTGACATTTATTGAATATTTACTATGAATCAAACCATATGCTAAATGCTTTCAATTATTCTAAATCATTTAAACTATTCTAAGTTATCTACAATAGGATCCTAATTTATTTACATAAATTATTTACATAAATTTATTTACATTTACATGTTTTTCATAGAAAACATGTAAAAAGGTATATCTTCACTTAGAGTTGAGAAAACTGAGACAGAAAAAGACTTACCAATTTATCCAAGATGATACAAGTGGAAAGTATCAGAGGCATATTTAAATTTTGGAATTCTTTTTTCCACTGTTTAGCCTTAAGAATTGTTGTACATTTCTTTTCAGTAGGTTTGTGGATGCTATTTAGTTATATCAACCTGAAGAAGAGACTAAGCATACGTTACAGTCAATGTGGTGCAGAGCAAAGTCAGCAAATGAGGAAACTAAACTTAGCAGCCAAGCACATTAGGATTGTACCAAAAAGGATTCCTTACATATTTTTCCATTGCATAAATATCACTGGAATTGATATGGTGTCAGTGGTAGTTAAATGGACTTTTTTTATCCAGCTCTATACCGTAGACACTTGAAAATGATTACATGTATATACATTTCCTCCAAAACTACTTGGAATGGGGGAGTTCCTCAATGTCTTCTCTAACATTAGTGCATGTGAGACCTACCTCTTGGATAATATACTTAAGTCCTAAATAGACAAATTGCTAGCAAAAAAAAAAAGCTCATTGGCCTAGAAGGTATTAAGTTCATTTCGTGTTCGACTTTTTCCTTCAATGACACCGATTCTTAAAAAATATAGTGCTTCACAGTTAAGGAAGCTAGACATTTGCATTAATTCTATTGGCAAGGCTATACTGGGTGTGGACACTAGGGTAAATTTCTTCTTTGTCTTCTAAGTTTCTATAGCCCTAGAAATTCTATGGTGTTCCTTGGCTTGTAGACTAAGTTGTACACAATGTCTTCCTTTCCTCTATGTATCTACACTTATTCAAGTGCTGTGCTAGTTCATTGAGAAGCTGAAGTGTATAAAGAATTCAGCATTCAAGGTTGGAAGAAGGCTTATTAGTGAAGAGGGTCTGAAGCACTTACTGAAAAAGATCAAAGAATTCAGTATAAATTTCACCTCAGCATAAAACAAAAAAATCCACACAACTGAACAAATAAGGAACATCAAAATGAAAGAATGAATTTTTCAAGGACCTAATTTACTTTGCTCCACAATCAGCAGCTCTGGAAGCTATGACAGCTGTGCTTTCAAGAAACAAATTATATGCTTTGGGCAATTCTTTTATAAAAGACCTCAGAACAGAGGTGTCACTCTGCTAAGGTAGGCCGGACCAAAGTCATGATACTTCCAGCCCCTAATATGTATGCAATTATTGATTTCATGTTGAATAAAGAAGACAGAAGAACTGAAACACTTGATTATGGCATTGGCAAGGACTACTGACTAGTCATGGATTGTCAGAAGAACGAATAACTTTGTGTTGGATAAAGTACAGCTAGAATTCTCCTCTATTTTGCATATGTTTTCAAAAGGAACCAGACTCTGGGGAAGGAAGGACATCATATTTGATAAATTGCAGCATCAGTGAAAATTAATTCCATTAATGAAATGGGTTGACCTACTGGGTGCAAAAATGGGCTGAAGTATTAAAACACGGATGAGGATTGGCACAGAACTGGCAGTGCTTCATCTTCTTGTGGATAGGGTCTCACTGATTTGGAATGGCTTGACAGTGCAAAGACCAACAACAAGATCGGATTAAGGTTATGACCCACCTGATTTCAGATCTGATGGTGTCCTGGGTACCAGTTGGGCTGAAATTTAAATGGTCTGCTGTTCAAAACCTGGAGCAGCTCAGCAGGATAAAGATTGGGCTTGCTACGCCCCAAAATGGTTAGAGTCTCAGAAACCCTCAGTGGGGCATTATGAGTCAGCATTACTTGAATGACAGTGAATTTGGCTTTTTGTTTAATTCCAGCATAAACCCATTCACATAATAAAAGAAACCCCATATTTATAAACCAGGTCACTTTTCCAGGATCTCAACAACATCGTTTTGGAGGCCATGGTTTAATCTATAATCATACAGATTAAAATATAACCTTGAATTAATTCCTTCCCCCAATAGGTTACATATCTCCTCAGGCTTCCAACATCCTTTCCTGGATATTTGGGATGGCTTTGAATCATAAGATAAAGGATTAATCAAATTTCTTCCTACTCAAGCTCTAATTTTATTCATATTAACAATTCATGTAATTGTTTTAATAGGGAATAATATAGAAATTAGTGAATTACCTCAAAGTGAAACAGGCACAAACTCTTCCTAATTTCTATATCCCATTGATCAAATAATCAGAGAAAATGGATTACATGAAAAATATGGCATCAGGATTGGAGGAAGACTTACTTATAACCTGAAATATGCAGTTGGCACAACCTTTCTTGCTGAAACCAAGGGGGACTTGAAGCACTTCCTGAAGAAGAACAGGATTGCAGACTTCAATATTCCTTATATAAGTCAACATACAGAACACCAAAGCCCTCACAACTAGACCAATAGGTAGCATCATACTGAATGGAGGAAAGGTTGTCTCACATGGAGCCCAATCACTGCTCATGGATGTAGCAATCAAGAGATCAAAATCAGTGTTGCATTATGTAACTATGCTTAATATGACTGAACTTTTCAATGGTATGTTGTCAGGTTATGCCCTAATACAATGACTTGGAAATAATGGAAACAATAAAAAACTAAAAATAATAGAGTTCTTAATGTTTAGAGCAAAATTTAATTCTACAAACTATTTCTTCCTCATGGTTATTTTTCACCATCACCACCATTTTCTCAGGTGAAAAGCTTCATGCTGATTTTCTTCTTTGCTTAAGACTTGCATCATCCCTCATAAATCCCATTTGACTCAAAACAAGCAAACAAACAAATAAACAAAAGAGTAGTCAAATAGTTCATGATCAAATTCTGATTTCTTCTGTCTGGTAATCATCACCCCAAGTCCAGATTCCATCTTTTGAGCTACTAAAATAGCTTTCTCTTTTGGTTATTTCACTTCTTTTCTTCCCTTCTATACTCTAAGATCATTTCCGTACAAAGTACCTTCATGGATACACAGATTTCTTTTAGCAGAAGCATTGTGTGCAGGGAAGGCAAATCCATATTCAAAGTATCTACCCAGCAAGAAAGAAATACTGCCCTTTCCAATGTAATCAATCAATCAACAGTGTGCTGCATGATCAACTCAACCAAAGACGGCACGTAAGGAACTCGGTGTGGGTTTCTGCTGCTGGCTGATTTAGCATTCAGAAATGGCCCTGTAGCCAAACGGGCATTGGTGAGTGGAAGTCTGTGTTGCTGAGCCTTTGAATGCTGTCTTTTGCTGCTGCCGTGGCCACACTGTTCATTGACCCACTGGACAATGACAAGGGGCTGGAGAAAGAGGATGGCTGGTTTCCACAGAATGAATTATTCCATCCACTTGACTGTTAATATCCTCCTCTGGCAAGGTCACGCTTCTGTAACATTCACATGTTGAGCATTCCCCAAATACTTCCACTTCCTTGGCCTGTTCAAAGAGATATATCCACACAACTCTTCTTCATTCTGCTAGGTCATCCATCTTGCACTCTCGTTCCATCTAGCTCCTGGAGCTTACAGGCGGACCATTGATCACAACACATGAGTGGGTTATGAACACACATTTGGCCGTTCTTCTATCCAATCAAAATGAGCAGCTAGGTATGCTACTGGAAGTTCACCTATTGGGAGAATTTCCCTCATCACTGCCCTTCAGAAAGTTTCAAGAAATAATGCCTGAAGACTGATGTAAACCCTCTGTAAACCAGGCATGAGTTTTCCCTTCTTCAATTAAATGATCAAAAAGTATGCCCCGTGAAGTTAGGTGCAGACTGGGAGATGGAAGGGGATATGATGTGGGTGGAGGTCTCAGACAATTTGCTAGCTTCTTCATGCAATTGTTGTATCTTCAGTTACCCAGCAAACCCTCATCACATGTAGCGGAAGTTTCCCTGGGATTTTCCTGTCTCACTTTTGATCTTACAAGAGAGCAACAGAGCAAGAGAGACCCACCACCAGCAAGGAAAAATCTGGGATCCTAAGGTCCCTGTACTTAGACCATCCCAGGAAAGACTGCTATCAAGACATGGAGAACTCCATGGAACACGACTGAGCCCACAGATGTAAGGAGACAGCGACTCTTTCGGAAGCAACAGAGAGTGAAAGCCTGCCTCTTGTTAAACCTATTGTGTGTGGTATTTCTATGGTAGCACCACTAGGTAAGTAAACGCCATTTCAAGTTCATCTTTTAATAGTAGGAAAGAGATTAAATCACCGCTTTGCTCAGATTTCACAATGATTTTTCATTATTAAAACGAAATCTAAATTCCTGGCTGTGGCTCCCACTCTCAGTGTAATATAATAGTCTTCTTTCCTCTCATTTTCAATGTCTCTCACCAGGCTTACTGTAGCCATTTCTAAAACTTGCTATTTTCTTATATTTTTTTAATTGAATCTTTTGTCCTAGAGAACCCTCTGCAAATCACCTATGCCTGATTTTATCCCTGTGGTATGTTTACCATGTTCTTCTATCCCCACATATTCCTATTAGCTCATGTTTACAACTAGATATATGTGTTGATTTAATTTTTGTTTGGGGTATTATTTCTGTGAGTTTTCTCCTCATAAAATTAGAAGATGCATAATGTCAGATGTTTCCACCATAGGCCATATTAAAGTCAATATGAACATTTAGGCTATAATGCTAAAATCTCTTAGCCCAAAATCTTTAATTAAAAATTTTTATATTAACCTTTTCCTAATATTTTAGCATGCAGTGATGCTCATATGTGAGTTCCATTATTTCTTTAGGTCAAAGTGTTATTTATTCAATGCCAAAGATCAGTCTTCATACACTGGCTGCCTTCAAAAGGGTTTTTAGGTCAGTTTTTAAGTACTGAGTATGTAAGTAAGAACTTCAGTGTTTAATTAATAGTCAACCTCCCAGCCCTAGCCTAATGGAATCTGACTCTTTTGTTAATGTAATGGAGTTTGAGTTACTTTTCAATGACCTCAAACAATGACTTCCCCCATTAGAGATCAGCATTCTTTGCTGTATATTATTTTCATGCAACTGCAATTTGTATTTTGAAGGAATTTTATCTTTTATCTGTCATTATCCAGCTACTCCTTTGTAATTTTGCTTTCATACAGGAAAAAAAATATGAACGTAATAAGCAAACAAACCAGACTGTAACTTCCACCTCCGCTGAGGACTACACAAAAATTCAAATGATAGTAAACTTTTCAAGTAATTTATTTGGTGATAGCATTACAAAGAAAAAGAGCTATGCTAATATAGCAAAATTTCATTATGTGTTGGATGGAGTTGAGTTGGGATGTAAACTGGAAAGTTTAAAAACACAAAGAAAAGCATTCCAAGCAAAGAGAAGAGCAGTGTGGGGAGTCTGACAATTAAAAGATTTAGCATCTTTGACAACTTAAAAAGTATAATTTACTGTGATTTACATTGAGCCCTATCAATTTTGTTTTTTAAAGATACCTAGAATGCATCCTCTCACCCCTTGCTCACTTTGTTAATTTAGACTGTATTGAGAATAATACTTTTATACATAATAGGTCAAAAACACAGTTCTTTTTCTGAAGATCATTGCTACACGTGGCTTTCTTTTCCAGTCAGTCTAAAGCATATGTCTAGGATGAATTGTATGATTGCTATAACAAAGTTTCAAAAAAGATCATATTAATAGCCAGTTTCTGACATCTAAATGTATAACTTGCCACCAAGGTCAGGTTTCCTTCAAAGATAAAATATTTTTCAAGTATCTTTGCACACTTTTTTCATAGAAAAATATATACCTTCTTCTTATATTTGGAAAATAAGATACTTTTATTCATCTCCATACCCTAACTTAGAACCAGACCATTAGGTGGGTAGCTTGAGGGGAATGCTTTTCAAAAATATTCAGACTGGTATATGGATTCAGACTATTGGAAAATTTCCCTATATTGTTTGATGACATCAATGAATCTCTGGGGACAAGTAAATGCAGCAACATGTCCAATTCAAGTATGGCATATGTTCGCTAAGGGTACAATCTCATTAGTGGACGTGGACTAGGTAGATGGGCATGATTCAGGTTACATCAAATAAAACACTGGCTTAATACTGTTCCACAGAGATATAGAGCTAGAAATCAATAGTAATCGCAAGTAGAGACCAGGTGTAAGTGTAATATACATAACAAGAATGAAGCAGTTAAAACATCGTGCCCATCAATCCTGGGAGTATAATATTCTAGAAGTCCTCTGCATCCACTCATTCTCTTTATTCATTGCAAATTTAGTTCAGTTAATTAAATTGATTAATTCAATCATAAAATCTGTAGTGACAGATTTCTACGTACTAAACTACTTTCAGTCTCTTTTCTCTGTAAGTGTAGATTACAGTTGAGGGAGAGAAGAAAATATATGAGTGAATGAATGAATGAATTGATGGGTAAGAGAAAAATTTTAAATCTGAATTTATATATTGGGTACCTTGCATTAGGTGTTAATGGAAATATGTTTTACAGTAGTGACACCAAAGCAATAATTTTTCATCTACATGATAAGAAAACAAACAAAAATAGTTCCTGCATTCCAGATCTAGATGGTAACTAATTCAGAAGAATAGGATGAAAACTCACCTTAATGTATTTAAGGAATCAAGAGAGGTGAGTGAATCTGAGCCACAGAAGAGTGATACTACGTGAGTTGACAAAGTAACCAGGCTCTCAAACAAATAGTTCTATTGAAAGTTTAAAAGCCACCCACCAACAAACTATCTTAAGCTATCTTAAACTCTCCTGTACCCATTTTATAAAACTGAAATATCTTCCCTGGTCTTAAGTTGAAAACACTCTAGTGTGAGAAAATGCAGATAACCATTAACCCATGAATATGCAATTAGAGGTCATTGGAAATTGGTCCACATCTTTTGCCCAATTGCACGATGGCTCAGAATTACCAAATATGTGCTATCTTTATGTACTCTACTTTTTGTGTGCTGTGACTTAGTCTAGCAGGCATGGTTCTCCCTTTGTGAATGAATGTTATTAAGAGGTTTGCCCTATCTCCATCCCTCACTGTTTGCATAAATAATATCCAGTCACTTGAGTTTTTTGACTGTACAGATCCACCATCCAAGCATTGGGGAAAGGTTGTCTTAAACATATGTACTTCTCTTTTATAGACAGTATTTAAAATTCTATAGTATTGACTTAATTAAAGATACTATGAATAAAATCATCATATACCCCATGAGGATGATTTGTAACATTCCCTATTAAACTAATGATGTCTCTAATGGAACAAGTACATATATGAACCATAGTTAGATGAATGGCTTTTGAGTTCACTATTAGTTGACGCCCTAATGTAAGAGCAATTAGTTATTTAGATGTAGTCTTACTTGACACTGCCCTTGTGAAGAGATCACTGAAGGTATGACTTTCTATAGTCAAGTTTTGTGAAGAAATCAGATGATGTTGGGCTACCAGAGAATGGTATCTTGGATCTTAAAGGCCGTTGTTAAAGCAAGCAGTCATCTATGTGAAGGGTCAGCTAAGTACATTCCAAAGAAGTCACCCATCTACTTGCCCCAGAATTGTAAATAATAAATCCAAGACCAGAGGAAGGAATGGTATTACACCATAAATCTGAGCAGCCAGTTGGCAGAACAATATAAATGAGAGTCAAAGCCCCAAATTAATTTTCTGGGTCTCCATTTGACCCAAATGAACATGTAAATTTTCAAATAATATCATAAGTAAGTAAAATTTTGCTGAAGATAATTCAACAAAGATTTCAGCAGTAACAGAACTGCTCAAAATCATCCTGGATTTAGAAAAAGGAGAACAAGGAATATTATGCTGACACCAAATGAATGGTTACTGAAAGCAGAGAATAGCAGACGGAAGTTTACATATATGTGTATATATATGCATATGTATATCCATATATTTGACTGCAAAGGAATTTAACTATATCCTAACAAGCTATGGACAACATTGAGAAGACTGGTAATTACACACTACTTCTTTGTGCTGATAGAAGAAGGGGATTTTGGGAAGTTTAAAATTTGGACAGATGTGTGTCTTGTACTTTTCAATGTGTATGCTGTGCAAATAATCCAAGAAGCTGAACTCTACAAAGAGAAAAATGACAACACAATTGGCAGAAGTTTACTAAGAACACAAGATATGCAGATTACCCAATCCTGCTTTAGAACTTGAATCATTTACTCATGAAGATCAAGGACTATAGCTTTGAGTATGGATTACAATTTATTATAAAGAAACCAAAAGGCTAAGAACTGCACCAATAGAAGACATCACGATAAATGGAGAAAAAAATGAAATTGTCAAGGACAAATCTGCTGTGCAAGATTTTATAAAGTATTGAAGAGCAAAAGTGTTCAGAATTGATGCTATGTACTTTGGACATATTATCAGGAGAGACCAGTTCCTAGAATCGGATATCATTTTGGGTACAGTATAAAACCAATTAAAAGAGGAAGATCTTCAAAGAGATGGCTTAGCACAGTGGCTGCACCAATGGTCTCAAATTTAACAGCAACCATGAGGATGTTGCAGGGCTCAGCAGTTTCACTCTGCTATAAATAGAATCGATTTGCATTGGAACTGACTGAGGTTGGGATTATAGGACATCTATCAGCAACAATTACATTCTGTTACCAGCCAACATTTATATTAATTTTTCTTGTAATACAAAATACATGTTACATGCAGGTGG
>PVJH01031361.1:0-23835 GCA_004026705.1 Nesogale talazaci
GACCGCTGAAGACAAAGTGGGTACATAAGCAAATGTGGTGAAGAGAGCTGATGGTGCCAGACTATCAAAATATATTGCATCTGGAGTCTTAAAGCCTTGAAGGTAAACAAGTGGCCATCTAGCTGAAAAGCAACAAAGCCCACATGGGAGAAGCACAGCAGCCTGTGTGATGATGAGGTGTTGATGAGATCAGGTATCAGACATCAAAGATCCAGAACAAAAAATCATGTCACTATCAAGGGAGGGCAGAGAGTGGTGGTGGGGAAGGTGCAGAATGGAGTCCCAAAGTCCATCTGTAGACAACTGGACATCCCCTTACAGAAGGGTCTCAAAGAGGAGATGAGCCAGTCAGGGTGCAGCATAGCACCGATGAAACACAGCTTTTCTCTACTTCTTAAATGCTTCCTCCCCCTCACTACCATGACCCCAATTCTACCTTACAAATCTGGCTAGCCTCTCCCTGTGAGGCTATCCTCACACCCTGTGAGGCATGCCCTTATGTTAGGTTTCTGGGGTGATTTACCGCAGTTCTTTCTTCCTGAGGCTGAAAGAATACACCCAGCAGAAGCACTTTTGCAATCCAAGTAACTTTCATAAGGGAAAGGGAAGTTTTAGGTTTTAAAGTGTCAAAAGTATTGTATTGCTGGCTCCCCAGGACAGTGCGTTCTGTAAGTGACAGGTCACTAGATTAAAGGGGGTTATCTCCACCAAATGCCTATGCTAAACCAAAATTAGCTCTCCATGCCACAAGAAAGGGGTTGGAGGGAAGTCAGGAACACTCATTAATATATATGGGGAAAATCCAGACCTGAGCCTGCTCAGATCCAATTCACCTAGGCTCAAGTGGGAGATCTGTCTGGGCTCACAGAGGAGACCCCAGAGACATGACACCCCACAAGGGTGCCTAAACTCAGCCAATAAGATCAGTCGGTATTCCCCAACCATGGCTCTTCAGCTAATAGGGATAGGAGGGGATAAAAGCAGGCTCTTCTGGAAGCAGGCTATCTCTGGAAAGCATGCAAGGCCACGTGGTGGGGACTGTGGCAAAATTTGCTACTGAAAATGCCCTTCCATCCCTTTCAGGGGAGTGCAAACACGTGGAAGGAGTGCAGGAGCAGGAACGTGAAAGCAGGGGTGTAGAGTCTAGAGCAGGAAATCCAAGAAGTCAAGAGAATGGGGTCCAGAGAGGGCCACGCCTTGCACATGGGAGAGATTTCCGCCCTCCACCTGCAGAGCACAGCAGA
Source organism: Nesogale talazaci (assembly GCA_004026705.1). Taxonomy (NCBI): domain Eukaryota; kingdom Metazoa; phylum Chordata; class Mammalia; order Afrosoricida; family Tenrecidae; genus Nesogale; species Nesogale talazaci. Next base: position 1,245 of record PVJH01031361.1, read on the forward strand.
ACAAGAGAAGGCTAGCTTGCCCAGAGTCTGCTTTTATCCCCTCCTATCCCTATTAGCTGAAGAGCCATGGTTGGGGAATACCGACTGATCTTATTGGCTGAGTTTAGGCACCCTTGTGGGGTGTCATGTCTCTGGGGTCTCCTATGTGAGCCCAGACGGATCTCCCACTTGAGCCTAGGTGAATTGGATCTGAGCAGGCTCAGTTCTGGATCTTCCCCATGTATATATAATGAGTGTTCCTGACTTCCCTCCAACCCCTTTCTTGTGGCATGGAGAGCTAATTTTGGTTTAGCATAGGCATTTGGTGGAGATAACCCCCTTTAATCTAGCGACCTGTCGCTTACAGAACACACTGTCCTGGGGAGCCAGCAATACAAAAAGGCTGAGGAACTAGCATTGACAATGATTAGGCCAGTTTACTTTAACGTATAATTTTCATAATCGTAGGTGACAGGCGAATGTGCCTGAAATGCGGTTTGTGAATGGGTATAGGAACAATCCGTCACCAATGAGCATCATTTCTAATATCTCCTGCCCAATTAATTCTCTGCTCTGGATTTAAATCAATTATTACAGGGCTCCCTTCTCCAAATGATGATCCTTTCGGTGCTGTTGAGGCAGTCCTGGAGTGTGAATTCCTGAGAACCCCTGTGGGATGTTTCATGCTAATTGACATGCAGATCAAGCACACTGCTTTGAGCAGAAGTAAGAGCCTTCCATCTACTAGTGCTAGGTTCTAACACACCCTCCAGCTAAGAAGCAGCCACCGCTAAGTTATCAGCCTCATTGATGGAGCGAGTGGAGGAGTGGTCCCATGAAAACCAGGCATTAGAACAAACACAGCTCAGGTCAAGTGTGCAGGTCAGACATTGCAGCCTAGTCGGTGGTGGGGGTGAGGGGTGGAGGTGGCACTCAAGGCAGGGATTGCTGGACAAATACAACCTTGTCTGATACCCACAGAAGGAATAAGAAGACCTGGGTCAGTACTGACTTGATCGTCTTGAGGCACACATCTTTAGGTGACCAGATAAGACCTTTGGTAAGGACTAGGCTGACGCAGCCAGGGGAACTGGCCTCCACAGGGGAACTCTCTCTCCTGAGAGCAGCAGGGCGCAAACTGGACTCGTGCCAGGTTCCTCTGTGCTCCTCAGAGTTCATTCCTCCCTGCCTGTGATAAGATTGGCTCAAGAGGCTATTCAATGGGACTGAAGTAGAGGTCATGAGCTAAAACTGGCAACTGAATGGAAAGTCTGCCATGAGAGAAAGGAGGAGGGAGGCAGCAAAGGCAGGAAGTTTATTGCAAAAGTCTGTCAACAAGCCTGAGGTAGTGGTGTGGCCAGAGCTTGCAGACCCAGGAGCGAGGTATTGCAGGAACATCGGTGGTCCAGTGGTAGCACAATCCCTTTCCTTGCTGGAGCCCTGGCTATGATTCCTTGCCAGCACCCCAAATGGACACCCGCCACCCATCCACCCTCGTGGGTGTGGGTGTGTGGCTGTGATGACTAGCCGGTTTCGGGGAAACTTCCAATAAAATGAACCTAGAAAGAAATGCCTGAAGATCTACCTGTGAAAGCAAGCCAAGGAAATCCAATGGCTCACTATGACCAGATCACAACTGTCCCGTGGGGCGGTGTGTTGTTTTAGTTTGGCTTTCCCTTGTGCATGGGGCAGTCATGAGTCAGGGCCAACCTCCGAGAGGAAGAGTGGGTTTTCTAAGAGCCAACAGTTCTACTGTGGACAGAATAGAAACAGCTAGCTAGATAAAGGTCATTCCATTGTGCAGAAAGAGGAGTGAGACAAGTTTGTGTTACCATTTCTCTTTTTTTAAGGACTCGGTGAGAATGAATTCTGTATATAGCCTCTGGTGATATAGTTAGCTCAGTCAGAGGTACAACAGACTCAGAACAGAAAACCCTGTCAATGTGAATGAGGGGGAGAGCAGAGTAGAGACCCAAAGTATATCTCTAGACAATTGGACATCCCCTTGCAGAAGAATTGTCAGGGCGCAAGATAGCTAAAGTGACAAGATTTTAACATTGGTAAAGTGGGACACCATTGACTGGGGGAGGGGCTGTGTGGAGAGGGGGTATATTCCCTTCCTGTTCTCCCACCGTTCCCTAGCTTGTCGTGCATTCTTTCCAAAGATTGGGACTTTTAAAAAATGCCATGGGAAGCAGGAAAAATTGTTTAAAATTGGGACTGTCCTGCCAAAAGCAGGACTTAATATTATATCTCACTGATGGAACGTACAACTTTCCTCTAATTCTTTAATACTTCCTCCCGTCCACTATCATGACCTCAATTCTGCCTTATAAATCTGCTAGATTAGAGCAAGTACATGGGTACAGGTAAGAGCTGGAAACACAGGAGATCCAGGACAGATAAAACCCCCAGGACCATCAAGAGGGGAAGGGGAAGGCGGTAGGAGAAAAGGGGACCCAGTCACAATGGTCTACATATAAACCCCTCCCAGGGGGACCAACAACAGAAAAGTGGGTGAAAGGAGACGTCAGTCAGTGTAAGACATGAATATATATATATGGAGGGAGGGGAAAAATGAGCAGCTGATACCAAGGGCTTGTTAGGTTTCTTCAGATGAGATATATACCACAGTCCTTGGCTCCTCTTGAGAAATAATTCATGCCGAAGGCTGCTTTGTGATCCAAATGAGTTTTATGAAAATTCTAAGAAGTTTCAGGTTTACATGGGCACCCACAGGGTCCCTCATCCTTTCATGCCTGGCGGGAAGTTGCTCAAGAAAGTTGCCTTTTCAATCTTTTGTCAGGGAGGCGTGGTTGAGACTCTAGTCGACCCCATTGGCTGAATTGAATTCACCTGGTCTAGGTGAGTCAACCCAGGTGCAGCACTCCTGAACCTCTGAACATGCGCAGTGTACCACCCTTTCCTGGCAGCTAGTTTGTCCGAGCATGCGCAATGGATGCCCTTTTCCCTAGACTATTCTACCTAACAGGCTCCAGTAGAAAGAAAATGTTTTGAAAATGATGATGGCAACAAATGTACAAATGTGTTTGACACAATGGGTGTAAGTATGGATTGTGATAACAGCCCCCAATAAAATGATTTTTTAAAAAGTTACAATAGACTTGAAACCAAGTCTCTCTTACGCAGAATATATTTCCAGGAAGAAAAAGGGTAAGGAATCGTTCCTTCCTTCTGCCAAATTCTTAATGCAATCCTTGTGCCAGAGTTTCCAGTAGAATTTGCAATCAAGTTTAGTAACTGACTTTTGACCAAAAAAAATAAATAAATAAGATCTTTATCATTGAGGAAGTGTTAGCCGGAAGCAAGAAGCAGAAACCTGGAGTTGTCCCTCTACCTGCCAAGGCTTCCCTCCCCTCTTACGAGAAGTCGGAAGCCAGTAAAGGCTAAAGGGCATGCACAAATTCAGGCCTTGGAGACAGGAATCCAGTACACGTGGGAGGGCCCCGATCTAGACCAGGTGGGCTTAATTCAGCCCACCTTAGTTAAGCCAGCCGGCTTAATTCCGTACAGTGGACCACGCCTCCCAGTGGGGTGGGGCATGGGGGCGCTGGAATGTCAGCATCAGGAGCCCAACCCCCTCCTTTCCAGTTGCTGCTGCTTCTCTGGCCTCAGGTCCCCACATGTGGAGGTGAAGTGTCATGAGGGTGTCTGTGTTCAGTTTAGTGTAACCCCTGAAACTGCTTCCATCCTTTATAAAAAAAAAAATTCACTTGGACCACAAACCAGGCGCTGGCGTGAATTCTTTCTCCTGCTAAGCCAAGGGCCGAGGTGTTTCTCACCCGGGGAATCTAACAGAAGCTTGTCATCTTGTTTCAATCCTCTATATTTTGCAAAAGCATGCAAACACTGGTGGACTCATCCGTCCTTACACACTCAAAGATGAAAAGCATAAAGTAAACATTGTTTATCGGAAGATGGGGCCAAAGTAAGATTCTGGTTTAGGTCAAGTCATTAGAAGCGATATCTAAGTGACCATAGTGGCTTATCTGGGGAGCTCTAGCCCTACACTGCAGGAAGGCTTGTGGCGTGCAGTCCAGTCTGAACACACAGGGTGGCTCTGAGTTGGGATCGATTGGTGGTAATGAGCAACAGTCCCACCCTCGTGGGATCCACGTCAGAGAGTCCTCAGGCTAGCCAGACCAGCCCAACGCTTCAGGAGATTGATAGTTCAGCTCATCTGCTGCGGTTTTCTGTCCATACCAGGCCTGCTGGTAGCTGAGATCCAGTGGCCTGAATCCTCACCTCTGAACAAGCACAGTCAGGTCTGCAGTAAGCCAGAAGAAGGCTGCCTCCTCCACGCTCTCACCCTCTTACCCCTCCACTTCTGGTCTTGATCATCTTACCCCTCCCTCCACAATATGGGTGAAGATAGGAGAATGGCTTCGGGGAGAACCATCAAAAACATCTTAAGACTTTTCTTGTTTAAAAATAATGTCTTATCGTATTTGAGCTGAGTTGAAACAGTAAACTAACTAGGTTTCCATTGAACACTTGTTGATGCAAACGATTCTGTGACAATGGGTTCACATTCTCATGATTGGGGCAATAATCTTGGAGGTGTGTGTGTAGGGTGTGGGGGAGGATTGTCCTCTAGTCTCTATCAATCCAGCAAGTGTGGCCTTTTAAGAATATGAGTTTTGAGTTTTGGGCTGAGCCCCGGTGGTGTAGTGGCATAGTACGGGACTGTGGCCCATGGGCTTGGGGGTTCAAATCTGGCAGCAACTCTCCAGGAGCAAGGCTGGGTAGCTCCCACAACCACCAGAGGGCAGTGATAACCCCCCCAAAAAAATTAAAAAAGGAATGTGAGTTTTGTTCTACATTTTTTCTCTCTTACTCTAATGAAGCAGGATGAGTGAGGCAAAATCCAATCTATGGGATTATGTGGTATGTTCAGTCAATCTCCTTTGAGATTAAATGAGAGCAAAGAAGGATCTAATACCATAAGGAAAGAAAAAAAAAAGTCTGCAACGATGTGTCAACCTACGTTTGAATGGCCGGAACCGGGAGAAAACCCAGGAGAGAGACATCATGGAGCAGCTGAGGGAGGATGAGTCAAGCAAGGGAGGAAGTGGCCCACAGAGAAGGAACTGCAGACACCCTGAGGGGACTGGTGATGTTGCAGAGAAGAATTTCAGTGTGGGGGTGTGGACTAAGCAGATGCTGGAATTGAAGGGCAAGAGGAAGCTCGGGAATGTGAACAGCTTTGCACTAAGCCAACCCGTGAAGAGGAAGATGGTAGTTGGAGGACGACGGGGAACCTAAGGATGGCTGTTGTGGGGAGCTGATTTTGTTTTGATGGGGAAAAAAAGAGCAGACTGCAATGCTGAAGAAAGGAGGCAGAAAACGTATGAGCGAGAAAAACAGATAGACCTGAGATCTGACGCTGAGCCTGCTTCTTTGGGCAAGAAGGAAGGACGAAGGAGGGGGCAGATATGCACATGAATTTATAGGTTTAGTGCACGTAAATCAAGACCTGGGGTGCTGTCTGCGTAGATTGTTAATGAACTTTTTTCCTTTGTGCTTCATTCATGCCAGTTGTCCTTGCTTTTTTTGTGTGTGTATGTGTGCAGTAATGCGTGTAGGTTTTTGTGTAGAGCAGAAAGGAGCCCTGGTGGCTTAGAAGTTATGAGTTGAGCTGCTAACGGAAGATCAGGATTTGAAACCACCAGCGCTCTGAGAGAGAGAGAGACGGAGCTCTGCTCCTGTAAAGAGTTACAGATGAAGCAACTCACAGGCGCAGTTCTGTCCTGCCCTATATGAGTCAGAAAGGACTTGATTTCAATGAGTTTGCTTACAGTCTTTGGTTGGTTGGTTGTTTTCAGGTAGAGGGGAAGATGTAAAGTAATGGAATAAGAGTTCAAAAAAGTTGTTGTTTTTATGAAGATGTTGGAGAACCTTTAAAAAGTGAGTTGCTACTCCCTAAATGCAAGAACACTTTGTTCTATTAAATTGGCACCCCATGATGCTCACCCTCCTGACATGGTCACTGAAGACAAATGTGCGCATAAGCAAATGTGGTGAAGAAAGCTGATGGTGCCCAGCTCTCAAAGAATATAGTGTCTGGAGTCTTAAAGGTTTGAAAGTAAACAAGTGGTCATCTAGCTCAGAAGCAACAAAGCCCACATGGAAGAAGCACACCAGACTGTGGGACCACAAGGTATAAAAAGGATCTGGTATGAGACATCAAAGAACTAAAAATTATATCATTATAAATGAGAGGAAGTACAAACTGGGGACCCAAAGTCCATCAGTAGGTGAAGCAACATCCCCTTTCAGAAGGATTGCTGGGAGGACCAGTCAAGGTACTGTGTAGCAACAATGAAATGTGCAACTTTCCTCTAGTTCTTAAATGCTTTCTCCCACCCACTATCATGATCCCAATTCTACCTTACACATCTGGCTAGACCAGGGATGTACACTGGAAACAGAAACATGGGGAATTCAAGACAAATGATCCCTTCAGGACCAGTGCTGAAAGTGGTGATACCAGGAGGGTGGAGGGGTGGTGGAGTAGAAAGGGAGAACCCATTACAGGGATCTACATATAACCTCCTCCTTGAGGTATGGACAACAGGGAAGTGGGTGAAGGGACACATCAGACAGTGTATGATATGACACAATAGTGCCAATTTGTAAATTATTAAGGGTTCATGAGGGAGGGGGTGTGGGGTGGGACGGGAAATATGAGGAGCTGATACCAAGGACCTGAGTAGAAAGAGGATGTTTCGAGAATGATGAAGGCAACAAATGTACAAATGTGGTCTGCATACAATAGACATATGTATTGATTGTGATAAGTGTTGTATGAGTTCCCAATAAAATGATTTAAACAAAACAAAACAAATCAGTTGCTTTTTTAATTTTTTCTTTCCACCAACTAGGTGGGGGAAACAATGGGAAAAGTTTGGGTAAAAAAAAAAAAATTGGGGGCTGAGCCCTGGTGGCGTAGTGGTTGTGTGCGGGACTGCGGCCCACTGGGACAGATGTTCAATTCCAGCAGTGGGGCTGGACCTCCTACTCCCACCACCAGAGAGCAGTGATGCCCCCCAAAAAACAAAAAAACAAACAAAAAAATTGGGGCTGAGTCCCAGTGGCGTAGTGGTTGTGTGCGGGACTGCAGCCCACTGGGATGGAGGTTCAAATCCAGCAGCAGCTCCACAGGAGCAAAGACCTCCTACTCCCACCACTAGAGGGCAGTGATGCCCCCCCAAAAAATGTCCTTAGGTCTTAAAGGCTTATCGTTAAACAAGCAGTCATCTAGCAGTGAAGCAACAAAGTCCACATGGAAGAAGCACACCAGCCAGTGTGTTCTTGAAGTGTAGGTGAGAAAAGATATAAATAAGTTCAAAAACAAGCAACCAAACCAATGTGAAAGGGTGTGGATGTAGTGGAGACCCAAACCTATCTGTAAGATAATTGAACAGTCCCTCTCAGAAGGGCCAAACAGAAGGAATGAAAATTCCAGTGTGCAGTATAGCACTGATGAACCATATAACTATCCTTTAGTTCTTTAATATTTCCTCCCCTTACTATTATGGTTTTTATTTGTTTTATCTCATTAACTATGTTAGACTTGCATGTGTTCATTTGTATATTTATGATTGTTTGGTACATGAAAGTCAAGAAAGATAACCCGTTAGGGCAGTAATAAGAGTAGTGGTTTCCTGGGGGTATAGGAAGAGAGGGAGCAGAAAGAGAATAGGGAGTTGATAGCCTTGATGACTGTATAAGTATAACCCCACTCGATGCAATCAATCAATAGAATTGTATGTGAATATATATTGTATCATGTAAGATATTGGTGGGGGGACTATTTTAGGGGGAAAATAATGATTATTGGAGGCAGGGTGGTGGTGGAATAAAGGGAAATGATATCAAAAAGTTCACAAAGAAACTGTAATATGGTAGCCATTATACAATCCTGCTTAATGTGATTGAACTATGGGTTGTTATCATATCTGTAAACACTCCCAATGAAATGATTGAAAATTAAGAAAAAGTCCAAAACTCTACAAGGATCTTACAGAAATCCAAATTGGGACACTAGTATGGTTATACGTTGATGGTTTCCTTTCTTCCAATGATCCATTTTTGTCTTTATTCTATGTAATATTTAATAGGAGGTCTTTAAAAAATACAAACTGATTATCACAGAAGAGAAATTATTGGCAAGGATTTTACAAAAATGAATTAATGGGCACTTAACTTTGCAAGGTAACAAATAGATGCCGTTTTGCTTTTTACCTTAAATTGAAATGCTTAAGCCATTATGTATCTCTATGTTAATTTTTGTTTGGTTTTCATAAAGTTTTTCAGTAATCAACCAGTAAACAGCCACGACTACATTAAATACCAGGCTTCTGTTTTGTTCTTAATGAAGAGATAAGCAACATCATCACTGGTGAATTTGGAGACAATGGTGACACGCAAAGTTTGAAAAGAGTAAGAAAGGGCTGACAGAGCTGCTAATGGAGAATGGACAAGACAATTGGCTATATAGTTTCACCGCAAGGCCTGACCTGGCAAAGGGAAACAGCGCCATAACCACAAGGAGCACAATCTTAGAGTGATGTTCACAGCAGGGTGTCCAGACACAGACCTAGGATCAATAGATGGTTCAAATCGTTTCTTCTCTTGGCAATTTTAAATTCGCACAGAGTCCATTGTGGATAGGCTTCTTAGTTGCTTAATGCTGCTATGACAGAAATAACACAAGTGGGTGGTTTAACGAAGGATGAATATTCTTTCCCCATTAAGGGGACTAGAAGTCCACGTTTAGGGGAACTCCTTTTTTCTCTATGGGCTTTGGCAGAAGGTCCTTCGGCAGTCTTGGTAGGGTGTGTTTGCTTCTGCTGCCTCATCTGTTCCCATCATGTCTCGAAGATGATTGATTTAAGACTCACTCCACACTCACATGGCCTCATGAACAATCACAACGACAAATCCCATTCCCCAATAGGGTGACATCCACAAATGTGTTGTGGTTCGTGCCCTGAATTTCGACACAGAGTGAACCATAATCTTAACGGGAGCAGGTGGCCTGATCTGGTTTGTGTGGATCTGTTGGTGCTCCAACCACCCGGGGTTTTGTGGCTACATAGGTGAGCACTTAACACAGTGGCACCTGGTTCTTTTCTTCAAGTGGAATGGTCAGGATTTATAAAACAAATTCCGTCTGAGGGAAACAATTCAGTCCAGACGAGTTGACTTTCAGAAACTCATTCATTACTGCCCCCTTTCACCACCACCACCACCACCCTTTTCCTCCCTTTTTCTGTCCTGCTAAGGTCCGTCCTCTGTATCCCCTCATGGCCAGGTTCTACTTCTTCATAGGATCCCCCCAAACACACACACACACACACACACACACACACACACACACACACACACACCTCCAGAGTTCAGTATTATTAAGATCAAAACAAAATGGAAAAAAACTAACCTATTCAAAAGACTTCAAAGGAGAGAGACTCAGTGTTGTGAAACCCAATATTCATTGCAACAATATTCATGACAGTCACAAGGAGGGAATAGCCTAAAGACCCATCAACATCTCCACCTAACTCCCAATGAAAAAACCCTGTGAAAATATAATAAAGTGGGGCTGAGTTCTGGTGGCATAGTGATTGTGCGCGGGACTGCGGCCCAGTGGGATGGAGGTTCAATTCCAGCTCCACAGGAGCAAAGGCTGGGCCTCCTACTCCCACCACCAGAGGGCAATGATGCCCCCCAAAAAAATAAAAATAAAAAAATAAAGAGTCAGAAAATATAATAAAGTGTGAGAAATTTTGTTCTCCCTCACTTTCACTCACCTAGGGTGGGTAGGATTTTTCCACCTTAGGGACTTTTACTCATGCCAGGATCACTATCAGATTACCCAATAAGCAAGGTAACCCTGCGCTTACTTGTACCTACTTAATAGATTATTGTAAACGATTTCACATTTTCCTCCATGTCCAAGATTCTACTGCGAGGTAGGGCTAACATCTGTCTCTTCCCTCACCCCACAGCACCTTCCAGCAGGATCAAAGTCTCTTTTTCAAATTGACAATCCCTGACATGGCCGGAGTGCGCAGTAAGCACAGATACGTCCATGCTAATCTTGTTTATTGCATAACCTGCCTCTGGCCTGAGACATTGTGGTGGCCACCACTGAGATGGGTATTGGCATCTAGTGGGTGAGGGTCAGGGATTGGCTTACAGCAGACAATGTACAGGGCAGCCCCTGTAAGGTCATTGGTGGTAAGGGTGAGCATGCCGCTATACTCTGGAAACTGGGGTGTGCCCCCCAAAGTGGAGTCTTTACCCCTGGTTTTAAACATGTTCGGTGGCATCCCAGCTTTTGAGCAAAGATAGGAAGTGGATCTGAAGATTTATGAGAGAGTGAGTAGATTTTTGAATTTTGATAGCTCTCTAGAACGCTTGGTTCCTGGCACCTTCTCTCCACATCAGCAATCTCCCACAAATGCTGCCCCAGCTCCTGCAACTGTCCCAGAGGCGGAAGACGCTTTTGATCCCTACAACCAACACCTCTCTTACTGGGTGGAGAAGGAGGCAGTCCTCGCTCATTACACTGCCCTCTTTCTATTTATATCAGCTTGGATGGTTTTCAGTTTGTGGCTGGGGAACAGCACACGATTTTCTCCTGAAGCTGCCACAGCTAATGGTAGTCACCTTCATAGCTATATTCTTATGTTGCCCCCTATTCTTGTTATTTATAGACGACTCATCTAAATCTAGTGACAGAAGAGAGATTTTCTCTAGCTAGAAAATGGGGCAGATTTGCTTTCCATGTTCCAAAAATACATGGACGACTTTTGTACTCTTTGGGTAGGGGGGATCTGATTGCTCATCAGGTAAAATATCTGACTGCTCTTTAGATATCATATTTGGAAAAAATGTGTCTGTATTCAGTGGTCATGGAGCTCAGTCAAGAGATCAAAGGATGCCTTGCATGGGGGGGCACAGGCGGGGGTAAATCTGGTACTGCAAAATACCTCTTTATGAGTTGAAAAGCAAAGCTACTTTTTGGACGAAGCTGTGCCTGACCCAAGCTATGGTATTTTCAATCGCCTCATAAGCATGTGAAAGTCGGACACCGATGAAGGAAGACGGAAGAAGAATCAATGTGTTTGAATGATGGTGCTGACAAAGAATATTGAAAGTATCGTGGACTGCCCAAAGCATGAACAATCTGCCCTGCAAGAAGTACAGCCAGAATGCTCCTTAGAGGCAAGGAGGGCAAGATTGCATCTCAAGTACTTTGGGGCATGCTTTCCGGAAAGAATGGGCCCTGCAGAAGGGCAGCGTGCTTAGTAAAGCAGAGGGGCAGCTAAAAAGAGGAAGATCCTCACCCAGATGGATTGGCACAGGGGCTGCAACCCTGGGTCCAAGCACAAGGACCATTGTGGGGTGCCGCAGGACCAGGCAGTGTTGGGTTCCGTTGTGCGTCACTGTGAGTTGGAACCGATTAGATGACAACTCACAACAGCAGCAGCCCCTCAGTTTCATGCCCCTGACGTGGGAAATCCTCCTGTTACCAACATCACACGGAGCAAGAGTCCCCAGCGTGTCGAGGGAAGATTGGCCAAGAGCAAACACAAACCAGAGGGGCGGCTCTCAAGCCTGGGCATGAAGCAGCCTCCCCCGTAGGACGGGTTAAAACACAAGTGTTCCTGACCCAGGAGGTCGAGGGTGGGGTTGAATTGACCTTGTTTATTACCCCCCTAGGTGATGCTGCTACTGATGTGACGAGTGCTGGGACTATATTTTTAAGAGTACTGGTCCCAGGGGCTGGCAGATATGGGGGGATCTCCCTGTATGTCAGAGTAGGACTGCTCTCCATGGTGTATGATCTTTTGGAAGTCAACCACCAGTCTTTCTCCTGAAGTGTCTCTACAACAAACCCAGCTATAAAAATTGTAAAAGGAGAGCAAGTGTGTTAGACAGGGTTCTCTGAAGAAACAAAAACCAGGAGAAGTATTAATTGGCCCAAGCAATGAAATCACATCGGAAAAGGCAGCTGCAATTGGAGTCACCACTTGGTTAAGTTTGCAATAATTCCCTGTACTTTTTCTGTTTCTTATTTATAGGTCAAATAGGTGAGTTAATAGGATGTGGCAGGAATCACCGCTCCTGCATCCTTCAAGTCTTTAATGGTGGCACGAATCTTTGCAATTCCTCCAGGAATGCGGTACTACATTTGGTTTACTACCTAGGTAATGGCAGTTCTAATGGTATCCACTTGGCCTTTCCCACCAAGATAGCCCTTATTCCACATCTCAGGGGTCAAATGTGGGAGTTCTTCCAGTTACTAAGTATGTCTATTCCAATGATGAATTCTGGAACTGGGGAAATAACCACAGGATGGGTTCAAGGGCCCACTGGACTAACAGTGAGGCATGCCGGAGCTAAAAATCCATCAATAGTTTGACTACCATATACCCCCACTCTGATTGGCGGGCCTTTGAAACCTTGTGGGTCTCTTGGAACTAGTGTCTGTTAAGAATCAGCCCAGTAATCCCCCCCCAGGTTTGAATATTTCCTTTCCCCAGTGAACAGTCACTCTTGTGAAAGGTCACAGGACCTTTAAGGAAGGCTAGAAGAAAAACTAAGAGTAAAAATCTTCTTTGGTGTAGCATGGTCCTTCTTCAAAGGGATCTGGCCTTCCCCACATTCAAGGAGTTGTGGGTCTGTAAACTGACTCAGACCTAGGAATTCATTGAGTGGTCATGACTCTATTCTTCAGTTCACCTGATCTAGCATTTTTCTGCCTGTATTGATCATGTAAATATATGGTGGGTTTTCTATGTATTTCATTCCTAGGGATACCGTGGCTAAGTATCCAATGCCATAAGTCAACACAAGACAGGTTGCTTTGATTACTACGGAAACCTTGCTGTCCATTACAATAACCACTTCCACCCTGTCTCTTGATTCTCTGACACCTGCCTTCTACCACCACGGGCCCAATCAGCCCCATGGTAGGCAAATGTCGGAGTTCACTGAAGGCAGTTCCCACTGTTAATCCTGGTGCACATAAAATATCAATATCACAGGAGTCTCAGAAATGCTGGGGCCCAATTCACAAACTTGTTCCTTATGGTTTTAGGTGAAAGGTATGTCCTTGGGGCACTCCCTTTCTGGGTCTATGGGATTATTCTGATAGATCCATTCAAAGATACCAATTTCCCTAAGCTTTGGATGCCTTCTTCTACAGTGTATGAACGTAGGTCTAATCTAGGCCACCTGACAGTCCATGCTTCAGTGAACCAACCCAATAAGCAATTAGATCCTCTTTTAATCTCTCTTGCTGAGACATTTAAGGAAGAATCTGTGCTTAGGGGCCCCACATCAAAAAATTCAGATTGGTCTAATATTACATTCCTTGCACCAGTATCCCACCCTGGGGATACTTCTCCTTCTACATATTAGACAATCTGAACAGGTTTTCATAAGTATAAAACACTTCTTGGATGAGCCCCGGTGGCATAGTGGTTGACTGTGGGACTGCAGCCCACGGGTTTAGCAGTTCAAATCCAGTGCAGCTCTCCAGGAGCAAGGCTGGGTAGCTCCCACAACCACCAGAGGGCAGTGATGCCCAACAACAACAACAACAGCAACAAACACTTCTTCCTGAGTCATCATCTGAACCTCACCTATAGGAACATTCTGAGACTTCTTACAAGTCTAGAGGAAATAATGGGTGGGGGTGGGGAGGGTGTTGCCTGGGTGCTCTCAGCAATGTCTTGTAAAGCATCACCCCCAGGTAATACTACAGTTGCAGCTCCAGGTTGACCCAGCTTGACCCGTTGGGTTAATCTGTTCATGTGAGTTGTTTTAGTATAGTAGATTAATCCCCTCAGGTGGGAAGGCTGGATCTATTGACTGGGGTGGCTCAATCGACTCTAGGGACTCCATATCCTTCTCTTCTGAATCATCAGTCCATATGTTCCTATCCCATGTTTTAGGGTACCAATTCTTTGTGATGTATGTTCTTACTTTAATACCAGATACTGTTCTAGACCTACGATTCAGCTGATGCTGTAATTCAGCTACTTATATGACAAGACTCTGAATCTGTTTTTTTTGGCAACGTCAGCTCTATTACTAGAGGAGAAAAGACTCTTTTTGTAGCACATGTAGAAGCTTTTAAGTTTGTTATTCTGCACTTGAGATGTGCTTCTGAAGTTCTGAGATTATCCCTTTCCTTGATCACATTTTCTATTGTAAGGAGGACCAGGCAACCAGCTTCCCTATACTTCTCATCCTGACAAAACTGCTGGGAAATATCAAACACATGATCACCCACAGCCTCTTGCTCTTTGGGGATTGGGCCAGAGTGCAGCTGCTTTAACTAGTCCTGTGCCTCAACTGTGAGCTTCACTACCTGTGGGACAGCCAACCCATGGATTGTGTTGCCAGAACGTGAAGTTCCTTGGAAACCTACTTCACCCCGGTGCTGGTGTATTCATTGCTTGAGCTCGATGAAGCTTGTCTTCTTGCATTGCTTGAATATGATATTACATCCAGGCCGGCTTCACTAAGCTCCTGAGCTGCCGCCTGTTGATAACCTACCCTGCTGCTTACTGCCTGTGGCCTAACTGTTTCCATAGCCCAAAGGAAAACTCAGCTGTCTGCTTCCGTGACCTTGAACCTGGCAGCCCTTGTGAGTTGAGGTATTTCCAGTATATTAACTGTTCCATGGAAGTGAGTTGAACTGAGCCCTCTGTACTGCTGTGTGAATTAGCTGTTATATTACTTCATGCTGTATACCTCTATATCTATCTATCTATCTATCTATCTATCTATCTATCTATCTATCTAAAATCATAGGTGTCCTTGTTTTCTCTAGAGAACCCTGTCTAACACTGCAAGAGTCAGGGATAAAGTGGAAACTTAAAAAAATTAATGCCATCACATGCAATTTGACTTTTAACCAATATTTGAATTTTAACCAATTTAATGCAGAAAGAAATGGAAGAATAAATTAATAAATTGTACAAACAGTAGACTTTTAACTTTTAATAGATCCAGAAAATGAAGTAAAATTGATAAAAAGAATGAATACCCAAAGGACAAGCACTTGAGATTTTTCACTTAGGGGTGAAATCATAGGTGATGTTTATGTTCTTTACACTTGTCTGTATTTATGAATCTCCAACCGTGACTATAAAGTTCTTCAATAATAAATTTTAAGAATAAACATACTAAGAATGCGTTGTTGCAAAGGAATAGAATTGATAATATTCTTCTTACAAATTAATTTCTTAAAGATTTTATCCACGACTTATGATACTGTGTACTGAAAGAGTAAATATGCAGCTTGACTGTTTCTTAGGCCATATTGCCAAAAGTTGCTCCTGTCCCGGAGGAAATCTATCACATTTCACTATGAAGACACATCAAAATAATATTTCTGATAAAATGTTTCCAATAACAATACTGACAGGAGACTGTAAATGTGTAACTAAGCAGTAGTCATGAAAATCTTATCCAATGCTTGGTTGAATTCATAGTAAACCTAAAAATCTTTCCATTATCAGCATTGAAATCTAGATGGAATATAATTACCTGATTAATTATTTGAGAACCCAGAGTGCTCTATTTAAGTTTTCAAGGCCAAGAAAACTCAAGTATAGTGCCTGAGATATTCATTCTTGCAGAGGGAAAGTAGCTGATAAAGAAGGCTAATTACCCGGGGTATGTCAAGGTATCAAAAATTCGTCGTATGATTTAGAGTAATTAGTAGCGAGGAATTAACCCCCCAAAGTGCCCAAGGTGAGAAGGAATGGCACAGCTAGTTATCCATGTCCTAAAAATAAAGAGAAACACACACACACACATGCATACACACGGCCTCAGATTCCAGGTTCCCAGCCTAAGCCTACAATCCAAAGAACCATCAGTCATCACGCAGCTCAACATTTCTGTTGCCTCTCCTCCACACTCTTCATTCTATCACGTGCAGTCAAGCTTGTTGGTTGGGTTTTTTTAAACATCATTTCTCAACGCAAACGTTTCTAAAATGTATCTTATTTAATCTGAATAAAAATGTTGAAAGCAGACACCATAAATTGTGCAGTTCCAACATTTCCCACATCTAATTAATCCTCAAATTCACAGAGTCCTGCTTCGAGGATCCTCTCTCTTCAGACTGTCACCTCCTTTTCACGTTACGGGGTCATCTTGATTCGGGCTCTTCTAGTTTCCCATCAGGCCCTCTGGTGACCAGTGGCATGTCTCTGTTGGCCACAGTTAAACCAGGGAGCCTCTCTTCTCTCTGCTCATGGGATGCCAGAAGACTGACCCAACCCACAACCCACATTTGGCAGGTGATAGCATTGCCAATCCGGCTATCCCTCCCTCCTGCCTGCAGGGAAGGCAGTCTGAAGCATATCGACTCAGAGACCCACCAGCAGACCTTGCTGCGTCAGTTCTGAAGAAATAGCGGAGCTCGTTCTCCTTCAGGAGTAGCAGGTGGTGAAAGGTGTGTGGCTGGTGTTTCTGTGGGTTCGTCGTGGAAAAGGTGTAGCTGAGGACACAAGGAGTGTAGAGAGGAGCACAGCTGAGGTGGAGAGGGGAAGGGATGGGGAGGACGGAGTTAGACCTTCAACTGTGATAAGCCACAGGGAAAACCGCTTTCTTGGGTGTTGTCTGTGAGATCTGGGTGTCATTACAGCTGTGACTCTGATACATGCACCTTAAATGGCACAGTGACATCGTTCCAAGCAGCGTGGCACCCAGGGCTCTGAGGACAGTGCATCTTTCTAGTGGACAATATTCCCACGTTGAAAAGTAATGTTTCTAAAATGTATCTTATTTAATCTGAATAAAAATGTTGAAAGCAGACACCATAAATTGTGCATGTTTTTTTTTTTGGGGGGGGGCACTTGTTTACTATATGAAAGAAAAACTCCAAAGTAGTGATTACTGTAAAATAGAGTTTAATTTTTCTCTTTGCATTAGGAACACAAAATTGTAAAAATACCCATATACAGTGCAAGGGAAGGGGAGAAGAGCTAAAAAGTTTATAAAAGGCAAAGCCAAACCCTCAGGATTGTGTGAATCCACACACCGCAACAGGAAAGAGAGCAGAAGGCATGACCCAGGCGCATCAGGTTCTCTCTTAGCCAGGCCAGCCTTAATCGGGCCTCATCTGGAAAGTCTCCCTAAGCCAATGGGAAAGATCTTCCAGGCTTCCTGCTCGCAGAAAGCATTTTCTTTTGAAACCACCTCCAAGGTGCATTACTCTAGAAACCGGCAGTGACTTGTTAGACTCGGAACGGCCCGAGAGGCAGACTGAATTTGGAGGACACAGGTCACTCAGACGCGCCTCTCACAGGCCCCAAGTATCTTGGAAAATGTTATCTGTCCATAAAAACAAAGTCCCATACTAGGGGAAAAGTGACACCTAGTGGCCACTTAGCAGTTTTTCTTTATGGCTTCTGATAACCGGAGCTAAATCAGCTGTGTAAGTGCCCATGACGGTGGGCAAATATGAGCTCTGTGCCTAGTCGACACCTCTTTAAAGCAGGGTCCACCCTGGGCATCAATACACCTGGTCTAGCCAATAGCCATGGGCTATTTTGTGTTTGTGTACCCGATACACCATGGATTCTTTAAAGACAGTGGCAACCAAAAGCCAAAAACTCTTTGACACGGTAAATAAATACTTATTTATCCAACATGTCTTTCCTCAGGCTCCTTTCTGTTTCACAATGCACTTCCAAATTTAGTGACAACTGCAGGAGTTCCATGAAGGCCTCAAATTGTATCCAACTTTGGGCTATTACCATGTAAGAAAAGGATAGCATTTTTAAAGTGTTAACTAATTCAACGACAATGACAATGACAACAAAGTTCTCGATGTGGTTCATGAGCAGAGGTTCACAGTTCCTCAACTGTACCAAATCAAGAGCCAATAAATACTCATTCTTTAGTCCAACAAGATGAGAGGTAAATGTCATATGTATGGCATAATCCTTTGGTCTACCTCAACAATATCTAGTTAGTGATAAAATGTTCTAAAGCAGCACTGTACAAGAGAAGATGTGAGCCACTTGTCATTTTAAAAAGTCTAGTATCTACATTAAAATATATACATATATATGTGTGTGTGTGAAATTGTTTTATTTGATCTAATCTCTCCAAGAAAATCATGTCAACCTATCACCAATATTAAAGTGTAAATGTGATACGTCACATTATAATTTTTATATTAAGTCCTCAAAATCCACTCCGTGGTTTACATTCGCCACATATGCCCATCTGTACCAGTTCTTGCTCAAGCGCTCAGCAGCTGGATGAACGTGCTGACGGTCACCCTAGAGAGCAGAATTCCAGCACTCTAACCTAATGCTCCATGCTCCGTGAATGACAATCAAAGAAGCAGTGTCCGTAGGAAGTAAATGAAAAGACTAGCAAGCCCTTTTCTAGATGAATACATCGAGTCATGGAGACTAAACTGGCTTGCCTGCGATCCCAGAGGTACATGCAAGCCAAACGGGTTTTCCGATTCTGGGTTTCATCCCACTGTACAATCTTCCTGCACGAAGGGAAGGTGGGCATCAGGCACAGCTCAGCAATCAATGTCCATGAAAGCAGCAGTCAAGGGGGCACAGGACATATTGTCATGGTCAAATCTCCTGTAAAAGACCTCTTTACAAAACCAACATGTCACTTTGATGTCCAAGGTAGGTTTGACTGAAGCCATGGTATTTGCGATCATTTCACAGGCATGCAGTAGGTGGAAAGTGAAAAAGGAAGCCTGGAGTACGGTGCTGAATGTGCCATCGACTGCTGGAAGGATGAGCCCATCTGTCTTGGAGGAAGAACAGTCAGACTGTTCCTTAAAAGTGAGAATGGTGGAACTTCATCTTGCCTACTTGGGACAAGCCACCAGGAGGGACCAACCCCCGGACGGAAGCCATCATTCACGGCAGAGGGCCAGCGAAACAGAGGACGCTCCTCAGCAAGATGGGATGACACGATGGTTGCAACAATGAACTTCAACATACCCACTCTCGTGAAGGGGGCACAGGGCTTTGCTTTTGTTATACATCAGGTCTCTGTGAGTCAAGATCAACTTGATGGCACCTAACAACATTGCTTCCTTTCATTCAATTGAAGCTATAATGCTTTTCAGAGAAATGCACTCATTTGTAGGGGAAAAAAGGAACATTAGTAGAAGCCATAAACTATTGGCTGTCTGTAACTGCCATCAAATGTTTATGGTTAGAGTGCATTTGGAAGAAAACACTAAAGTTGGCATATTGTGTAATGCGTGAATATCGTGTTCCGAGTCTAAGGTCAGAGGACCTACTGAAAATAGTCGGGGGCACTGGTAAAGTTCACAATATGCAGATGACTTAGTTGGCTATCTGCTCACTGCTCTATGAAATGATCCCTTCTCTTCAAAAAAAAAAAGTTTCTGTACAAGGTAGCAAGAGTCTGTTTTTAGAAACTGTCTCTCAGCTGTCTGCATCATAAAGATCTCTGACTACTTTTAAGGCCCTCCCATGACAGTGACCGATCTTGCTGTTCCTGGCTTACATAGGTCCTCTGGAGGCCGATCTACTAAAGCCTCCAGATCTACTGAGTACTTAAAAATATTCTATTAAAAATATT
The DNA here is from genome assembly GCA_004026705.1 of Nesogale talazaci. Lineage (NCBI taxonomy): Eukaryota > Metazoa > Chordata > Mammalia > Afrosoricida > Tenrecidae > Nesogale > Nesogale talazaci. The sequence goes on from PVJH01031361.1 coordinate 20,877, forward strand.
CTATGGGCCTCCTACTTGACTCAACAAACAGATGTGGTCTTTCAAGCTTGCTGAGATCAAATCCTGATGCTCCAGCTGCTGTACATTGATCCTCACCAGCCATTGTTGTGGCTACGTTGGTATGTTCTATTCGATGCCAAGAGCACAGTGTGCCAGTACACATTTGCCTACTGTCCACTGCACATGCCATGCTTAGAGGGAATATTCGATTTTACTTATGGTCTTTGGGCATATTTAGCATGAACACGTCTGATGAAAATTCTAATCTATTACCTACAGCTAATCAGACAGGGTCAAAATAATACTTTGTTTGGCGAGTCACATGGAGGGAAATTTGTGGGAAAGGTGTAGCACCATGCAGAGCAAAAGAAAACACAAGCGGACTGGAATCCCACACCTCAGCCCCAAGGTGTTTCTCATCAGTTTCCCAGAATCCCCTCCTTGCATACACAAAGCACAAAAGAGAATTTCTGGCACACCCATGGTAAACTAGAAGGAGCTATTGAGAAATAAGATATTAAGAAAGCATGATCCTTAAACAGGTAAGTGGTCTCCAAGTATTCTTAATTCTTACACTCAGTTTGAGCCTCCTCTATATTAATTACCAGTTGAAAAATCCTCTGCAAATTTTTAATGACGGCCAGGTTAAAAGGGTTTCGCACTGCCGTGCAACTGTAGCACATACTTCCTTACCCTGTATATTGTTTCCATGGATTACGTGCAGCGAGAACCACAATTGCGAGTCATTTAGAAGATCCTGATTTGTCAGATTATCGATCATTCAACCAGTGAGACCACTGCTTTCCCAAATGTGCATAAAGAAATGGCTTTATGTACATTAAGTATTAAATATTTATAATTCAATATGCAACTTAACATAGGATGTTTAACCTGCCCGTTTCTTCTTCTAAAATGGGTTTATCGCTAAATACACTTTTTGTCCTTATCAAAACCCTTTCTGATCTGTAAGGGAAATCTTGAGTGGTTATATCAAGAGTACATTTCATATTACTAAAACGTAGGGCCACCATGGCCCTTCCTGGATTCATCGCTCTTTGGGGGCGTGAAAGAGGAGGCTGGGGGGAAATGAGAAGCTAATAACAATGAATATAAGCTAAAGAAAATGTTTTAAAACTCATTGTGGGAATGATTGCATAACTCGTGATTGTATAACATGTGAATTACATGCCAATATAAACTGATTTTTTTTTTAAAAAAAAGATAGCACTTCCTTTTCTATAAGCAAAGTTGACATGCAACTCCTCTCCCTGTGTTCTAAATATTCAAAAATCTCACAAAAAAATTCATCCTCAGGTAGTCAACCGAGCATAACTTTTCTGGCTTTGTTCTTGCCCAACTATACGGAAGTGGAATATAGTATTCATTGTGTTTATAACGATAAATTTCACTGTTCCTTTCAATGTTCAAGTACTCACCATTTTCTTAAAGTGGAGAAAGAAGCCCTATCCTCAGGAAGGAATGAAATATTCAAGGTATGGAAATGTGACAAATAATACTCATCTACCACAAGGCAGCTTTAAAGAAGTCCATGGAAAAATCCCATGATCTTTTCATCTTATTTCCCCAGAAACTTCATGAAGCCCCTCATATTAATAAATGAATCTTATATACAAGAACAATGTCAATATATTAGAGATCCCAAGTTCAAAAATTATATCAAAAACAATGAACAATATGTATGTCATAGTCTTGGTTTACAACATTTTAGCAAAAATATAGCCACTCATGGGCTTTAAGCTGTTTCACTGAGTAAAGGAGTCTGTAAAACACCCTGAGAGAGTCTGTTGGGAAGAGACCCGACCTCTCCAGATGCCCGTGAAACAGAGTAAGGTGCAAATCTATAAAATTTGGTAGAACCTTAATAAAAAATAAAAACAGTGTCAATACAGTACTGAAGAATATACAATTTCTCAGAAATGAAATGATTTAAAACATTTCTCATTTTTGGAGTTAAAAATCAAATGCTAGAGGGTCCACTGGAAGTCACTGAAGTCACCAGGGTCTCCCAGGCCCCCTTCTGCTTCAAAGTAATTCATGAAGGCAGCCACAGCCGTGTCATCATTGTCACACAGGGCATCGAAGTCCAACTGGGCACCATCGTCTAGCAAATTGAAATACAAGACTGTGTAAGCACAGGTGAGTCTTAAAGTCATATTTTCATACAGCTGAAGGCTACAAAAGGATTATCATCAGAAATGGCAAAGTCTCATGAATTTTTAGGGTCAATTACATGTCTTAGGTGACAGGTAGAAGCCTGGGTCCTCTATTTTTATAGCCATCTACTTTCAGGTCGGTTGGAGGCACAGTCTACGAGTTCTCCAACAGATGAGGACACGAGTAAAGGCATAACCAGAGAGCTAGACACCTGCGGCCAGTGTTTTACGTGTGTGGGACAGAGTCGGGAAAGAGAAGAGCTTTAGTCAGCCTCGGGGGAGGGGGGGAAGTCAGTAGAAAAAAGAAGATGGAGACAAAAGTATCATCTCCCAACAATTTGAAATATTCTGGTAAAGGGGGGTTAGGCAGATTTTTAAAAATTGAAAATGGACATAAGGAATGCTAGAAAGAGAGTTTAAGTTAGAGGCCAGAAATTCTACCAGTTGAGAGTTCAGCTGGCTAAGGGGGATCCCTAGGAACCATGAAAGTACGAGCGAATTTGAGATGGTCGTTGTGTGGTTCGGGGTGAAGCTTGCTCTCCACGTTCCTTCTAGTTCTCTGATTCTCGTCAATCTACATTTGTAGTGGAGCAATTCAGGGGGGTCTGAGGGGCCCAGAGGATGCCACTTCATCTTACTCTACTTGACGCTCATGTAAATACTTTTAAGAAGAGTGGTTACATCTGAAACGTTTCATGATGAGACCTTTACAAATCCTTGAGAATGAACATTCTTGAGAGCAGACTCCTTCTTCCCCATCCCCTCGATACGGGTATCTTCGTTGT
>PVJH01031362.1:0-23846 GCA_004026705.1 Nesogale talazaci
GTGTCTGGCCTCCCAGGAGCTATTTATATTTGTAGTGCCTCCAAATGAGGTCATCAAGCTGTAACCTGAGTGACAGGCTAGACTCTACCCCCTCACAAATTGACAGGAGATTATATAACTGCTACAACACTTCTATCCATAGTTTTGCTTCCTAGATCGTTCCTCTGTTTCCTTTTACTTGCCGCCTGCTCCACCATGACACTTGTCCTACTTCTGCCTCTCGTAATTCCTTTGGGCTAGATTCCTACCTGATCTGGGCCAGTACCTATTCATTTCACAGGGAATTGTTATTAGTCCTCCAGCTATTTGCCCTTGCTTTTCTGGTTGTCCTTTTGTTGATCACCAGCTTTATGGCATGATGGTCCAATAGGGGCATCTGAATGATCTCTACGTATTTGAACTTATTCAGGGTTAACTCGTGTCCCAGCATGTGGTCCATTTTAAAAAATAAGCCATATGAACTTGAAAAAATGCAGACTTTTTTCCATTTGGATGAAGATCTCTATAAATGTCTATCAAGTTCAGTTGCCTAATTGCAGTATTTATCTCTGGAGTTCTTTGTTGAGCTTTCCAGTAGTCTTTCTCTGATAACCGTGTTTAAAGTTGTCACCTACTATGATTGTTGAGTCATGATTTCTTTTTCCTTCTTTTCAATAGTTTGTTTGATGGATTTCATAGGTCTCCTATTAGGCACATATATATTTTTTATGTTTACTAGTTCCTGGTCTACTAATCCTTTGAGCATTATCTATGTTATGGTTTGCACCTTGAGGTCAATTTTGTCAGAGATTAGAACTGCAACCTCTGTTTTATTAAAGTTTCTGTTTGCCTGGTATATTTTCCACCAGTCCTTTATTCTTAGTCTATTTTTGTCTGTGAGTTTAAGACATGTCTCTTGCAGTCAAGAGACATATAGATTATGTTTTCTGGGTCAGGCTGCTAACCTTTGTGTTTTAAAGGGTGCATTCAGGCTGTTGACATTCAGAGTTATTACCATCATCTGTGGATTCATTGTTGTTATTCTGTACCTTTAGTGTTGAGTGTTTTCTATCTCCCTTCATATTGGTGTGCTGTGCTTGTGTGTGTGTGTGTGTGTGTGTGTGTGTGTGTGTGTGGCGGGGGGCAGGGGGGAAGGGGGAGGCTTCATTTTGACCTTCTTTTCCTTCTGAAGCAATGTTATCCTGGTCATTGTTTTCAGCATGCTGACTTCTATTTAGATTTGCACCATATCTCTGTCTCCTGTTTGTGTTTGGTGGATGTTAGTCTTCTGATCACAGTGAGTCAGCAAGAATTTTCCTCAGAGTGTGTGTCTTAAAGTGTATCCTGGGGTTTTCCTTATATTCTATGTTAATAGACAGTTTGGCAAGGTTGAGGATTCTCAGGTTGGCACTTTTTTTCTCACAGCTTTCAGAAGATGTTACTCTGCTCTCTCTTCCTCTTCATGGTATCTGCTCATAGGTCTGAGCATATTCTAACCTGAGCTCCATTGTTTGTGACTGCCTTTATTTCTCTTACTGCTCTTAAAATTTTTCTTTTTTACCTCAAAGTTGGATAGTTAACTATTATGTGCCTTGGTGAATTCTTCCTGGGGTTCAGTCTACTTGGTGTCCTCTCTGACTTCTGTATGAATCTCTGATTCTCATTCATTAAAGTGGGGGATTTATTTCCAGGAATTCCCTTGCTAATTTAGCTGTAGACTTCTCCATTATATCTTGTTCTAGAAAACCAATTATTTGAATATTGTTTCTCTTCATAACATCTGTATTTTCTTTCACCTGTTTGATTATCTTGTTTGACTGTCTTTCCTGTTTTTTGCAGTCTTCCTGATTGTCCTTTAGATTGCTGATTCAATTCTCTGACTTCTCTAGTCTATTGGTAAGATCTGTTATCCTGTGTTTTTCTCCTGTTACCTCATTCATTAGTTCTTGAATTTTCCTTTGGTCTGTGGACATCATCCCTGTTATTGTAGACTTCATCACCTCTCTCTTTGCATCCTTATTCTGCATTGCTTCCCTCATATCATGTATTACTCTAAGCAGCATTCTGAGGCTTGCGTTTTGTTGCAGAACAATGTATATTAATGTTTCTTCTAGGAGAAGAAACAGAATTTCGGATTTCTTTGAGTTTAGAATTTTGAGTCACTGATTTCAGGACCTTGTTCATTGTTGTGTTTTCTTTTTCTTCTTTTCTTGTTGAGGGTTTTGAGGTATGTTGCTGCCACCGTGTTGTTTTGCAAGAATTGGATACCAAGTTCCCCAGAGACTGAGGCGTCCTGAGCCCCTTTCTCTGTATGACTGAGAAGAGTGATTTTGAGGACTACCTGTGGCCTACTGTGGTGGTGGGTTGTGCTGCTGTGTAGGTGATATGCTGTGGTGACTTAGGGGCCCTAGGAGGTTGGGGTTTTTAGAGGTTGTGCTGAGGCTGACCACTATAGGTATACCGCAGGGCTGGGTCGGGGTGGGCCTGCAGTATGGGCATGGGTCTCATTTGGACTGCATGGCCACAATTTGCAGTCTTTTAAAGATTCACTTTGGATACTGCTAGAGCCATTTTTTGACTTGGGCTGTGGCTTTCAATACCAGATTTTCCTGTTTTGTTATGTCAAAGTCCTAGGCTGTGATCTGGGGATTAGATTTCTGCATATATTGTTATGCTAATATCATGCTAATCAGAACCAGGTTTCTGGCAACTTACTTTCAAAGTTGCACAAAGGAACACAGCCTCTTAATTTTCAGATCTAATAATGGGAGCACTGGGTGTGTGATTCTACCTGGACACCCTCTTGACTCCTCTTTTGTTCATTCTTTTGGCAGTCCATGTTATTTTTACTCAAGAATCTTTGCCAACACCATAATTCATATGTATCCTTTCTCTTTGGTCTTCCTTACCCTTTGACCAGTTTTCACATGCATAGGAGATGATTGAAAAGACCATATCTTTATTCAAGTGCATCTTAATCCTCAAAATGCTATGTTGTTTCTTAAATTTTTAAACAGATCTTCTGCATCAGATTTGCCTAGTAGAAAACAGCATTTGATTTTTTAATTATTGCTTCTTATAGACATTTATAGTTAATACACATAAAATGAAATCCTTGGCAACTTCAATATTTACTCCATTTATATGCTGTTGCTGACTGGCATAGCATCTAACCACCAAATGCAATTAGAGTTCTATTGCTTTACTTTTGTATTCATGGTTGGATATTCAGTCGGTGGACACGCTTAGGGTAAGCGTACTGCTTCCAGTCTGACTGAAGGATAACTATTCTGGTTGCTTAATACCTGCCCCATAAAATTTTCAAATACTTTTATTTCACCTCTATTCATATTATAACTGAGAAAGCTAAGAAGAAGAAATATGAGGAGTGGAGAAATCGCAATTGAAATCAAATATTGAGATAAATTGAATCAATTTTGGAATTGCTAAACTGTCATGATTCAAACCAAGATTTTAAAAATCATGAAGACCTGTTAATTACAATTTTAAAATTATGCACAAGAGAATATTTTGAAATATTATTATTTCTTGATCATCTGATTCCATACTATTTATATTTTGTTTCTACCTTATTTTATTATAATTTCATATGTAAGAACTTCCTGAATATATAAATGAAATGTATACATTTATTGGGACCCTTGGTAAAGCATTTTTATTGGCTGGTATCAAGAACTAATTTCTGGGAAACCACAGCTCTAGAGAGTCCCCCAAGAACTTGATGCAGCTCTATTAATCTGGGTCAACTAGAGAAACATATTCATAGATACTCACATGTATTTCTGAAAGAGCTTTGTATGCAAAAGCAATTGAATAATTGGAAAGCATCCCAGCTCAGTCCAGATCAAGTTTATACGTCTGGTATTAGCCCTGATGTCTGATACCAATTTATAAATTCCTCTTCAGACTCACGCAACATATGCAATGATGCCGAATGCAGGAAGATCACAGGCTGGTGGGTGGAATATCTTACGGATCCAGTGACAGTGGAAGCATTTCAGCACTGGCACAGCTTGCCACATGACTCCTCTAGTTCTCTGAGTGTCTCCTCCACAGGAAAGTGGAATAGAGAGAATGTCTGGCTGACCTCCAGGGATAAAGAGAGGAAGCTCCCAGAATCCTCATGAAATGGCCACAGCCACAGAAAGGCATCATTAACGGTGACCTGATTGACAAGCTAGATACCACCTCTAAGTCTATTCATCAAGTTGGCATGAAATTATGTAACTACCACAGCAGTGATGAACTTAAAGAGCAGGATTAGAGAGAAAGAGGAAGGTATGTAGGTGAAAGGATAGGAAATTCTAGGAACAAAAGGGAAATTCAGCATTCAGATCTTGAGATAAGAACATTTCAAGGTGCGTGTCTTATGATTGTAAGTAATGTTAGTAAGCATAGGTTAACCCATAAAACCAGGATATATAGATCATATTCTGTTCACCTGCACAATTTTTCTGAGTTGATTATCTTTTTTTTGGGGGGGGGGGTATCACTGCCCTCAGGTGGTGGGAGTAGGAGGCCCAACCTTTGCTCTGTGGAGCTGGAATTGAACCTCCATCCCAGTGGGCCGCAGTCCCGCGCACAACCACTACACCACCAGGGCTCAGCCCTTGAGTTGATTATCTTACTACAACTCATTTTTTTAAAAAAAATTAACAAATAACATATGTTCATTATAAAAATTCCAGGATAAAAGCGAATAATTTAAAGACAATTACATGAATGATTTGCCATCCCAAAGGTACGCATTTTTAACATTATTTTCATCCAATATTGTATTATGTAAGAGAGAGAGGGAGATTGCGTGTATTCCCACATTCAGTATATAGTAAAGGTGAACTGACTTTATCTCAACTTCAGCCTCTCTGAGGAAGAGTTCACCAGAGGGAGATTATGTTGACATATCAAGAGGAGTGAAAATCTGGGAGAGATTTCCTGTGGCAGAAAATGTTGCACAGATTGTCTAATGTTGAATAATAAATTCATTCCTATGAAGCATTATGTTTTCCTGGCCCATGTTTAACCTGTGTCTTTCATAAAAGTCTGCCATGTGTAACAGGTTGATAGTGGTGGTGCTGTGCTGAACAAAAAAGGAGAAGTAGTGGTTCCATGTGATGGAGTAAAACTTGCTGTCACCAAGTGGATTCCTAATCATAATGACCCAATAGCACGGAGTAGAACCATTCCCCCGGGTTTCTGAAGCTGTAACCATTGGTGGGAGTAAAAAGTTTCTGCTTCCTCTCCTGGAGAAGCCAGTGGGTTTAAATCACCAACCTTCAGGTGAGGGCATGTGCTAGTCTGGGTAGACGAGAAAAACAAATTCATGGGTACTCATATGTGAATAAGAAAGATCTTTATAAGCAAGAGCAATTGCATATTGAGAAAAAAAGCCCAGCCCAATCCAGATGAAGTCAATAAGTCCACTATGAACTCCTATGTCTGATTCTAATATATAAAGTCCACTTCAGACTCATGAAACACATTATATGATGCCAAATGATTAAAGATCACAGGCCTGTGGTTGGAAAGTCTTGTGGTAGTGGAAACATCTCACTGCTGGCAGGGGTCTCCATATGATTCCTTCAGCTCCTGGGCTTTAGTGTAGTTTCACGTGTCTTGTCCAGAGAAATGTCTTGGAGAGCGTGAAGCTATGTTCCACTTCCAGTGAGCTATTTCTCTCCTTAGTGCATCTAAAAGAGGTCATCAAGCTGTGATCTGAGAAACAAGCTAAGCTTCACTCTTTTACTGTTAAATCAAATTGACAACAGATTATATAATTACCACAGAGTACAAAGTGTAAACTATTATGTTATCAGGACTTTTTGTATGGGAGTAAAGCTATATGGAAAGCAACTGTATCTGTAAGATATCAAATCTGTATCTTAAGATCACAAATTAAGAAATCAATCCAAGAGAAATAGTAAGAACATGTGTCCTTTAGGAATCTGGGGAAATATTTTGGAAGCTGTACCAGGTTCTCCATGCAGTATGGTTTTGGAAGAATCATTCTAGTAAGTCTTCTTACAGTCACAAGACTGAATAAAATGTAGTTTGACAAGATGGATTGATTTTTCTCTTATAACAAGAAAATTGAATGATTGTCAGAAATCAGAATCCTAGGATGTGTCCTAGGATCATTGTGGCTTTTCTCTCCTGAATGAAAAATGGCTAAAACAGCACCAAGCATCACTGCTTCCCACAATCTTAGTCAAAGTAGATTGAAAGAGGCAGAGCATAGAGTTTTTTTATCCTTCCACTTACCTTTCCTTTATCAATGAGGAAAAAAAATAATTTCCCCAGCAGGCTTTCTCATATATCTCATATGCTGGACCTTGGACCTACTCATTTCTCATGAAATAAATGAGCTTTACATTATTCTGATTTTGAATCACAAGGCAAACTCTCCTCAAGGCACCCCAGCCAGCTTACTTGAAGGTTGAAATAAAACAGATGACCCAGAGAAGTTAGAGCCCTACCTTGAGGAGCCCTGGTGGCCCAGTGGGCAAGGGCTCAGCTGCTAGGCCATCACAGGTCAAACCAAAGAGCGACTACTCCGTGGGAGAGAAGTGGAGCAGTCTGCTGCAATGAAGATGCACAGTCCTGCCCTTGCTGCAAGGCCATTCGAATCTTCTTAGCGCAGTACTCTCAGGTGAAATCAACTATAGGGCAGTGGGTTGGGGGTACTTACCCGAGTTCACACACAGCCCCTGAAGAGTAGCCCTCAAAAGGAAACAGCCAAAGGGCTTATTCTTTTATGTGTTTAGTGGCAAAATGATCTACCATCTAGGAGAGTGGTTCTCAAAGGGGTTGTGACCCCTTTGGGGGGTGTTGAATGACCCTTTCATAGGGATCACCTAAGACCATTGGAAAACACATTTCATTAGAAATAAATAAATAAATGTCACAATAATTACATACTATTTTTGTGATTAATCACTATGCCTTAATTATGTTCAATTTGTAACAATGAATATACATCCTGCATTTCATACATTTATATTATGATTCATAATAGTAGCAAAATTATAGCTATAAAGTAAGAATGAGATAATTTTAGGTTGGGGGTTACCACAATATGAGGAACTGTATTAAAGGGTCGCAGCAATAGAAAGTCTGAAAATCACTGATCTAGGACATTGTTCTTAACGCTCATTGCATTTAAAACCAAATAGAAAGATGTATAAAATTATCAGTGACATCATATGCTCCAGGTTTGGAATTGTATTGTAAATTATTTTCTATTTGTGATTCCACTTTTCAATTACTTTGAGAAGCAGGGTGAGCAGGACCTCGGCTTGCCTATAGCCAACTGAGAGCATAGCCTCTTGATCTGACAATGAAATCTGGAAAACTAGCTCATGATTTGTAGATGTGTGTTTGCTAATTTAATTTTGTTAAAGCTTTGGTAGAAAAGGGTATACATATTTCAGCACTTTATTAGGAAGACATTGTAGTTTGGGACATTTCTCTATCAAATTCATTGATCTGAACATTGCCATATATTTGCTTAGAACAAATAAAGCACATGGTGGATCATATAACATTGATAACTTTGTGGCATTAGTAAAATGAGCACAGAAGGACAAAAATCTTTGGATCATACAGAAGTTCAACCAAAACAGTCCCCTGGGCTGAGCCCCGGTGGCGTAGTGGTTGTGCGCAGACTGTGGCCAACTGGGATGGAGGCTCAATTCCAGCTCCACGGAGCAAAGGCTGGGCCTCCTACTCCCACCACCTGAGGGCAGTGATGCCCCCCCCCAAAATAAAGAGTCCCCTGAAGTCTATAAATTTAAAAGTTGCTGGTACTGGAAATGTGAATCAGAGTGACTGTGGAAGAATGCTTGCCTAAAACAGTGATAAAAATTATTCATTTTTTAAATGTGTATACTTTTTATCCACCACTAGGAGAGAATTTAGGGAGACTTTCAGAAAATTGAAGTTCCACTCAGAATATAGCTACAATCCAGATTCACTTTTATTGCAAGTTTATTGTGTTCTAGATCACTAATTTTTACATTTTATTTTGAGTACTTTTAATTTTTTAGAGTAAAAAATTTAGGGTCAAATAGAGGTGGAGCTCAAAATGTCAATCGAGTAGCAGTGTGCTGATACATCCTCAGAGCTGTGTTCTTTTTTATAAGAGAAAAACATAGCTGATTCTAACCCTTCATGGTCCTTCGCTTTCTGCTGGTGCTGGATTGTGCACTTTTGCAAAGATCTCCTGTTGCATCACTTGCCTATTCCAAGAGCCATCAGTGAATGGTAGATTTATTCATCTGACTTTGGATTCACTTACCTATAGTCTTTGCCTCTGCTTTATCATCCTGTTTCCCATTCAGCTTCCATGAATCAGGAGAAGCTTCACTTGAAGTGGTCTGAACTTTGACCTTCTTCAACAACTATGTAAGCCATTTCTCCATCTACATCTCTTTTTAGATGCAAACACATTAAGGAAACACTGATTTTGTATCTCTCAAAAACCCAACTTAATCCAGAGAGTAAAGAAGAGAGATCCAATTGGTGCTCTAGCTTCCAATGTCACTCTGAAGGGAACCCATCTGACTGTATTGGCTTCATATTTGGAGTATGTTTCACAGGTTCTAGACAAGGATGCCACCTATCACCACTCTTAATCAACATCATGCTGGAAGTCAGAGAGAACCATCAGACCACACAAAAAAAGGTCAAGGGAATTCAAACAGGCAATGAGAAAGTGAAACTTTCACTATTGCTAGATACAATATATAAATAATTCCTAAATCTCCACAAAAAGCCTATTGGAAACTAGAGAGGGATTCAACAAGGTACCAGAATACAAAATTAACAATCAGAAATCAATTAGATTCCTGTGTACCAAGGAAGAGAGCTACACAAAGAAGACACTAAGAAAACAATACTATTTACAATAGCCACACAAAAGATTAAATGTTTAAAGATAAGCCTAACTAAAGAAACAAAGTACCCATATAGAGGAAACTACAGAACATTGCTACAAGAAATCAGAAAGACATACAGAAATGAAAGATTATCCCATGCTCATAGGTAGAAGACTTAATATTGTGAAAATGTCAATACTGCCTAAACTCTAAAGAGCCAATATATTCCTATTCTAAATCCTAGTGCATTTTTAAAGAAATGGAAAAAATAATTACAAATTTCATAAGAGTAAGCAAAAGACCCAAGGTAAGCAAAAAACTTCTTAAAAATAAAGTACGTGGACTAGCATTGCCTGCCCTAAGAACCTACAACATAAATACATCAGCCTACAAGCAAGGCATCTTCAACAATGATCTAGGAATATCCACTGTGGTAAAGAAAGGGTCTATAACAAATGATATTGGAGAAATTGAATTTCTATATGCAAAAGAATGAGACATGACCTATATCTCTTTCTGAGCAAAAACAAACAAACAAAAAAACAAACAAAAAGAACTCAAGATGAATTAAAGACCCAAATATAAACCCTAGAGCTATTAGGATCAAAGACACCATTTCAGGACACAAATATAGACTATCAATTATAATGAAGGAGATACACACAACAGAGGACAAGACAGATGGCATAGACATGACGAAATTGCATTACTTATCACATCAAAAGACTTTATCAGGAGTGAAAGAGAACCCACTTATTGGGAAAAAAATTTTGACAATGACACATTAGACATGGGTCTAAATTCCAAAATATACAGAAATATAGAATACCTCAATAAGAAAATAACAAAAACCCAATTAAGAAGTCAGAAAAAGTCATGACCAGATAGTTCAAAAATGAAGTGCAAATGGGTAACAAACACATGGAAAAAAATACTCATGATCACCAATCATCAGGGAGATGCAAACTAAAACTGCAACGAGATTCCACTTTATATCCACAGCACTAGCTCAATTAAAACAAAGAAAACAAATGCTGGAGAGGTTGGGGAGAGAACAGAACAGGTACATGCATTAGTGACATACAACCACTGTGGAAAATGATATAGCAATACTTACGGCAACTGGGAATTAAAGTTCCACACAATCCCACAATACCGGTATTAGTCGTACCCCAAAGAAATAAGAGACACAACAAGAGTGGATACACGCTCTCTCCTGTTTATTGCAGCACAGTTCACAATAACAAGAAACTAGAAGCAGTCCAAGTGCCCAATGGTGGAAGAATGGAGAAAGAAACTGTTGCACATGCACACAATGGGAGACTGTGAATCCCTAAACAACAGTATGAAAGAATGAAGCACAACATGACATGGAAACCATTATGCTGAGTTAAGTAAGTCAAGCATCAAAGGACAAATATATGAGTCCACTGCTATATGAAAAATACAAATGAGACAAGTCATAGAGACCAATTTCCAAACAAATGGTAGAAAGTTTGCCTGTCAGTCATGAACTATACATACCGTATATACTCAGGAATAAGCCAACCTTGGCATCAGCTGTAGCACCTAATTTTACCACAAAACTGCATTAATAAGCTCAAAAAAATCTGCTTATATTCGAGTATATATGATAGTCCTCCTTATGTATATTGCATTAGTACCACCTGAAGAAGAAACCTCACACTGACTGGATTCATTCCTTCAAGAAGGAATAAAATGAAGAAGACCATCCACTTGATGCTATACAACGTTGAGACAAGGCTGAAACTAATCAACAGGTCCTCCTCAGAAATGAGAGAAGAACCTTACTGGGAGATCAAGTGAAGCTGGTCTTGGAGGGGAGCATCTACATTTCTGAGGAGGCATTGATATTTCTGTTGGTAGGAAGGGTGGGTAAATGGGGAGAAGGGATCGCATCAGGAAGGGATGCTAAGCAATAACTACAGGGAACCTGAGGGAAGAATAAATTTAGTTCTAGGTTCCTGGGCAGACACTTCAGATATGCTTCTACTCAACCATTGGGCCTACCTCAAAACTACCTTTGGACAGAAATTCCCTGATGGGAGAGGAAGCAGAGGATGGCCACCTCAAGACTGTAGAAATAACAGTCATTGGACCTTGGCTAGGATTCCTGGCTTAATGAGCATCCAAAGAAAGGAGTCTAGAGCAATGACAAATCTAGTATCTCACTGTTTCCCTGGCATTAATTATAACAGATAGTAATCTGATAAACAAGGATCTGCCACTTTAAGAAATGTTATAAGAAATTTCCCCTATCACCAATCTCAATATCCAATGTACACAGAGCTCAATCAAAGGAATAATTCATGGATTGCAGCTCACCAATGGACTACACTCAAATTCAATGCCATTGGATAAATTATTGATGCTATCAATGCAATCTCCTTATACTCTAGGGGGATGATTAACAATGCCTTTCTTTCTTTCTTTCTTTCTTTCTTTCTTTCTTTCTTTCTTTCTCTTCATTCCTTCCTTTCACTGCTTTTCTTGCATTTGTTTTTCTCATAATATGACTGACAAAGTGAATCAGAATCATTTATAACCAAGTGGATGGATTCTGGATCTCCACTGAATTCTAGGCCCAATCCAAGAACAGTTCTAAGAACACAGGCTTCTTCAACACTAGCCTTCATGAGGAGAGCACTGAAGATAGGGTGCTGCAGCACAGTGTGGTGGAAAAGGAGATGGAGCCCGGTTATCAATTGAAATAGTGTGCGGGGCCTTAAAGGCTTTTATTAAAAAAAAAGCAGCCATCTAAGTGAGGCTACCAAATGGCTAACACACACAAATATGATCACTAGCCATCACTAACAAAATAACAAAGCAACCATCTGTAACTCCACATGGAAGAAGCATATCAGCCTATCAGATCAAAGGATAGCAGTAACAAAATCCAAATATACTGAAGGGAAAAGTATCAGAGCTTAAATTGTGAACACTCAATTTGTAAAAGGCCATGGAGGACAGTGGGAGCCACAAGTCCATATGTGAATATCTAGTCAGATTAATTTTCTGGCAGATCCTCTCTGGTCACAGGCAAGGGACTCAAACAGTGTTACTATCAGACAGAGATTTTTGCAAACTTGATTATAGAGTATTGAACCATGGTATAATATGATATTTGGACAACTGAACTTCCTCTTGAACCAATCTAAATTTTCTCTAGGCTTAAATATTTCTCACTTCTTGTATGATAGAAATTTTTTCTCTGCATTTTGAAATATTGTTGGTTCTCTTTTATATTACTTTGTTATTATTTTTTTTATTTCTGTTTTGTCTTTTATTGTTTCTGTTAGGTTGCCCAGTGTGGCAGGTACATTATCTCCTGTGAACTTGTGAAGGGAGTAGACAGGAGTATAGCCTGTCAATAGCCAATGAAGCCTCTGTGTGGACATGACCTTCTGAGGATTCTGGGAACTCCAATCTTCCTCCCTGGAGGTGGGACACATGCTCTCCCTGTGACACATTCCTGTTGACAAGTCACATAGAGCAACATTGATGGAGTCAGAGGCCTGGAGCTGGAGGAGCCATGTGTAGAACCACACCAATGTTGAAATGCTTCCACTGCCACTGGATCCACAAGACTTTCCACTCACTGGACTGTGATCTTCCTCTATACAGCATTATTGCATGTGTTGCACGAGTCATAAGAGGAATTTGTAGACTGCTATTGGGCAAGTAGACGAAAATTGGAGTTACGGACTTGATCTGGACTGGGCTGGAATATGTTCTTAATATACAATTACTCTTTATATAAAGCTGTTTCTTATACACTTGAGTATTTATGAATTTATTTCTCTAGTCAACCCAGACTAACACACTCAATTTATGAAGCATGGAAGGAGTGGATGCATGAAGGCAAGAACTGGTGCTATGACTTATCTGGGATGGGCACAGGGTATGGGGAAGGTGAGGGGAACTGGGGAGCAAATAGCAAATGGGGAGGGGAAGAAACACTAGAACTGATGGCAGTGATGTATACACAACTCTTTTAAAAAGTCACTTCATTAAGGAACGGTATCATGTGTGACTTTTATATCAAGAAAGCTACTTTAAAAAGAGAGAGAGAGGAGAGAAATTAAAGTTGTTCAATGATTTCCATGGGTGAAGGAGGAAGAGTTTTGTTTAGAGGGCATAGAGTTTATGTTAATTGTGGTAGAATCATTTGGAAAAGGATACAATAATAGTTGCATAAGACAAAAGGTATGATCAATGACACTGGATTATACATGTAGAAGGTGTTTAATTGGAGAATGTTTTGTTGTGTATATTTTTGCCACAATTAAAAATATTTACACTAATAATAATGAGTACAAGGATGACGAAACATTCCAACATCGATTGTGGTAATGAATGAATGCTTCTTGACATGATTGAATTGAAGTTTATGATATCTGGATGAAGTGTCAATAAAACTGTTTGTAATATACAAATGCTTCAATAACAGATTTCTGATTTTGATAAAGTTGCATGCATGAACTTTGAGGATAGGAGTCAGAAATGCTTTATGCTGTTCTAAAATAGATTGCTTATGTCCACATCATTGGGTTGTGTGCTATTGATTAGGATTTACAAACAATATTAGCATTCAATATTTGTTGGACACCCACGGTCTCCTGCAGACACCGTCTGAACTGTGGGGTAGAAAATGCTGAGTGAGGCTGATGCAGGTCCTGGAGGCTCATATGTTCCCTGAAATCTGAGTGGCAGAGTGTGTCCCTGAGCAAGCCATAGACATGAGACCGCCGAGCCAAATCCTAGCCATGAATGAGCATCCCCCAGGTTTTCAGAAAGATACCAGGATCGGAAGGCACTGCCTTCCTTCTGTATTGATTTCTGCACATGGCGCTTCCTCTGCCGCCACCGTGTGGTGTTTGGAGGACCAGCTCTTCACAGGGAAATTGCCATTCCTTTAATTCCGACTCACCGTGACCACGTAGGACAGAGTAGATGGGCCCCTGGGGCTTTCTTCTCCGACTCTAAAGCCTCATCTTCGTTCCCTGGAGTGGCTGTTGGGGACTGCTGAGCTCGCCAAGGCTGGCAGCCCAAGTGGAAGCCCACTACAGCACAGGGCTCTTTTTCTATAGGCCACAGAAAAGGGAGAAACACCTATATTGTCTAACATAAACTATGAATCAAATGAGTCTAGAATTGAGTTTCCACTTGCAGCATTTTATTTTCTGAAAAAGAGATGGTAACCTTTTGCCTTCTAACTACCTATGATCTGCTCAGAGATGGAAAGAAAGTCATTTTGAAGGAAAATGCTGGGGGCTGACAGCGCCTGCTCCCACAGGGAGTCTGCGGAGGGCACTGCAGATATCTGTCGGGGGTAGGGTGACGTCTAGGGTATGGTTTCCGTGATTGTGACCATCTCACTTCCCGTCTCTCCCCTTCATGGTTCCACAGCCCCCTGGGCTAACCTCTAGCCATCTCACTTTCATGCAATTCTTTATCATGGAATTCTCCCTGCTTCCTAGAGAGCTGGGAGGGAGTGCCCCAGGAGAGGTAACTCGCTTTGTGTTTTTGTTTTGTTTTGTTTTTTCATCCCTCTATGTTGTGACAGTAGCACAGTGCCGGACAAAGAGGAGACGCTCCACTGATGCTTGGTCAACGACATGCTGGGAGCTGAAGGAAAATAAAGACGGACATCTACTACTTCCTCGAAATACATGGATGCTACTGTCTTGACTCACACGATGCCCCGGGTGCAGACTGGCCTGGCTGTTTTCTCCTGCTCCACATTCATGCATCCTGCATTTGGTAAAATGACACCCAAGTTTTCTCCTGGAGGAATTACTCTTCTTCCTTATCTTCCAAGCAGGGTACAAGGTGACCAGACATCCCGCTTTTAAACAATTTAACAAGGTCCCGTAGCTTTTAAAATTAAAATAAATATATTCCAATACTATTTCTGTGTTCTATGAACGTTTTTGTTGCTCCATATTGACCACATTTTAATCAAGAACCCCCCCCACACACACACACACACATTCCCCTGGTCAAAGGTGTCCTGCTTAAAATCTGGTCACTTCCATTCTCAGCTCTCAGAAGGGGGCTCGATTCAACTAATGGACCTTCATTCTCTAGCCAGAGGAATGACACCGGAAATGACCAAAAGGAAACGAATGGTCTTAGGCACTTGGAAAACCCAACCTAGCCCACTGCAATGGAATTCATTCCAAACGTTAGGAACCGTTTAGGGCAGAGAAGTACCAGACAGCTTTGCAGAGCCAAGAGTCTCATCTTTCTCCAATTGTACCAAAGGTGTTTGAACCTTTTAGCTCGCTGCCCAACTTGTAACCAGTGATACCACTGGGGCCATTTGTCAGAGTGGGCTCTCTGGGGATAGAGGATTGGCGGGATGCTTCCATTTAAGTCTTAAGGAAGGAAGCAGAAGAGACCATCGAAGATACATTAATTGCTGGAAAAATTGTGGATCTGTTGGATGAATCCTCACTTGAAGACAGTCCCAGACTTCGTGTAACCTGAGCCAACCGATCCTTTTGC
This sequence comes from Nesogale talazaci, assembly GCA_004026705.1. Classification (NCBI taxonomy): domain Eukaryota; kingdom Metazoa; phylum Chordata; class Mammalia; order Afrosoricida; family Tenrecidae; genus Nesogale; species Nesogale talazaci. The sequence goes on from PVJH01031362.1 coordinate 15,408, forward strand.
TTAGGTATTTTGAGTTGGGTTTTCTGTGACCACAACAATAGGTTGATTTTCTAATAGAAATTGTAACCACTTTATAAACCAGGAACCAAAATGTAAGAATCTGCCTAATACCACACCGCACTAGGTTAACTTGAAGTAAGTTAGCAATACCTAAAATACTTAATGGACAGGATCTTCAAGAGTTAGCATATGAGGACTATAGCCAATGAAAACATTCTCTTGCAGTATGTGTGTGTGTGTGTGTGTGTGTGTAAAAGAGAGAGAGAGAGAGAGAGAGAGAGAGAGAGAGAGAGAGAGAGATATCAGTAGGACTAATAGAGAGGTGCTCTTCTGTGACTAATTTCTCTGTGACTAATTTCTCAGAAGCAGAGAGGCTATTTCTTCTCTGTAGTCTGTCCCTTGTCTGAAAAGCATTCCCCATAGATGACTCTGCTGATATTTGAATTATTGGTGGCATAAGTTCAAGCATCAAAGTAACACTCAGGCCACCACCATACTGCACACTGACGTGGTACCAGGAGAGACCAGTCTCTGGAAAGGGACATAATGCGTGGCCGAGTGTCAGAGAAAAAGAAGACCTTCAGCAACATGGATTGACAACATTGGCTGCCAACCGGCTCAAAGTAACCCGTGTGAGCTTGGCACAGGCTGGGCAGGCTTTCATCTTTGTACAGAATTTGCTATGAGTTGAACTGACTTGACGGTACCTAAAACAACCCTACATACCAACCACACAGAGAACTTGTTCGAACACTGCTGTTGATCATGTACTGTTATCGTCTGCATGATGCTCTTATTATTGTTATCTGCTGAGTCTCATCCATTGCGACTCCTCCTAACCCTCTACCACAGAGCAGGGCTACCGTAGAGTTGGCTGTAAGCTTTACAGAAGTTGGTCATCAGTTCTTTCCTTCTGGAAAGGACTGGGGTCGGTTGATACTGCCAACTTTTTAGTTAGGATCAGAGCTATTAACCATTGCAGTACCAGGATTGTAATTAGCGAATAGATAATTTTCTACATGGATGTTTCTCAAAGAGCAATGAGGAATTTGTCTGAAATTAAACACTATCAGATGGTTTATTCATTATTTTAAAAATTATAATAGGGTCATATGCCTGGACATACATGTTGTGCTTAGGTAGTAGTGTCAATTGCACTGAAAAATCTCTATCTCAGGCACAAGTCTTTCTGATAGAAGTAAGTTTATTTTATGTACACATTCATTTAAAATAATGTATGCAGATATTTTACTTAGTAATTTTAATATAAGTATTTGTTATTCTTCACTCTTATAGCAAAGTGTTGTCTTCTTCCCAAGCATGTGAGTGGTGCCTTCTCTTCACGTAATTATGTTTTCTGATGTCACTAATTTCTTCAACAATTCATGAGAAAACGTGACCTATACATGCTGTTGCCAGGTAGCTTCCTCCTCTCTCCTTCCTTCTCCCTCTTTTTCCTGGCCTGGGTTCCCTAGTGCCCCTGCGATGGGTGATTCAAGCCCTTACTGTAGTCTCTCACTCACTGCCATTGAGTCAATAGCGACCTTCTGTGGGTTTCCAAGCCTGGACTTGCTGTCAGGAGTAGAAAGTCCATGCTTTCTCTGGAGGAGCTGCTGTTGATTTCAAACTTGGGACCTTGTGTATTGCAGCCCAGCACAATGACTATACCACTAGAGCTCCTTATTGTAATCAAGGTGACTAAATAAACACCAGGTAGTTCTTATCTTTCACCCCCTTTCACTGTATCTCCCTTATGTGTGTGTGTGTGTGTGTGTGCACGCACGCGTGTGCACGTGCACGCATGTGTTTAATAATCTAATTTCTCAACCCAGTGTTTGGACTTGCTTATTCTTAACTTTTTTTATTGTGAATCAGGGGAAGGTTCACAGAGCAAGTCAGCAGTTTTACAGTCAGTAATCTGTGTACATTTTGCTTCATTTCATTCATTGAAATCTCTTGTGGCTTCACTTTCCCACTTCCTCCTTGCCTTTCCTATTTCCATTCCTGCTTCTTCTCGAATAATGACTGCCCTTCTCATCTCAATTGGTGGATTATTCCATGGTGTGTACATCTCACTGGTGCTATTGTCTCCCTTATGGATGTGTCTGTTATTTGGCTGAAAGTTGAGCTCGGGGGGTGGATGGAACTCCAGACTTGTCGGGTGACTAAGAGTCTCAGGGCTTGCACCCCTACGTCCTCCGATCCAGTCAGTAAAACTGGCCTCCTTTATGATTTTGAACTTTGTTCCACATTTTTATCCGACTCTATCTAGGACCCTCTAATGAGGTCCCTTCTGGAGTGGTTGGTTGTGGCAGCTGGGCACCCTCGAGATCTTCTTGTCTCCAAGTGTTGTTATAAATGAATAGAGACACAGAGGAATGAGAAGCACGTGGACTGAATCTGTAAGAAAGCAGAGGGCTACAGCTCGATCAGGCATGTAGCAAAGTGCTCAGCTGTGTCCTCTCTTTTTATTCATACTCAAATTTGGGAATACATAACTGGTTGCATTTACTCAGAATATTTTTAAATTTGATAAGTAACTTTCTTAAAATAACATTATCTAAAAAACCAGGTGCAAGTCATCGGGTGCTATAAAAATATAACCTACAAAGCAAAGAACAGGGACCAAACAAGCTCCGGTATAAACATTCTGTATCAAAGAGTGTTTGAAACTCCTTGAATACCAACAAAAATCTGTGTGCAGACATGTTGACCCAAATGTGTACCCTTGACGTTTTGATTTGTATCCAAATTCTAGCCATGCTCCAGCTACACAGGGTGATAGAGATGTCTGTTTATGCAGGCCATTAGTCCATTGAGTTAATTATTCCATATGTCTGTGATTTTCATCATTCTTATTTCCTCTGATCAGGGCAGACCACTAGATTGCACCTTAGATAGCCACTTACAATCTTTAAGATCCTAGTCACTCATAAGATTAGAAAGTCAAGTCAATTGTTTCTTACCTATTATCATGCCAGTTGACCTTGGCTTCCTCCAAGACAATGGTTCTGAGTCCCCTGATGCAGCAATTCATTTCCTTTAGATATTTGGGTATTGTGTTAATCTGGGTGGACTAGAGAACAAATCCATAGACACTTATATGTGTGTAAGAGAGAACTTAATTGTACGTTAAGGAAATAGCCCAGTCCAGATCAAGTTCATAAATCCGAGAGTAGCTTTTATGTCTGATATCAATCTATAATTCCACTTCAGACTCACAAAGCACATGCAATGTGGCTGAATACAGGAAGATTACAGGCCAGTGGGTGGAAAATCCTGTGGATCCAGTGGTGGGAGAAGCACCTCAGTGCTGGTAGGGGTCTTTCTGTGGCTCCTCCAGCTCCAGGACTCTAGAGTAACTCCACGTGTTTTTCAGCAGGGAGACAAAGCAGAGTCTGTGAATCTGGCTTCCAGTGAGTTATTTATCTCCTTCGTGCCTCCAAATGAGGTCATCAAGCTGTGACCTGAATCACAGGCTAGACTCCAGGTCTTTTCAAGTTGACAGGAGATGATGTAACTACCACAAGTGTGTCTTATGAAAAGTTTCATAGTTCCCCACCTCCCCCCACCCCTGTATGCCTATTCATGGATGTATTTGTGGCAAAGGTAAATACCATATTATAAATATCCTTGATTATACCTACACAAGCTTCTGAGTATACACCCACTTTCCCTGTCCAGCCAGTTTGCTACCTATGTGTCTACTCATAGATCACTATTATTGCAAGATTACAAGTACAATTACAATTACATCTACCAGGTCACACGTCCAATGGCCTTCTCCGTACAACTGCTCTTTCTGGGTTTCAGTAACTGCTTCTTCACCTCCTCATTCACAATAAGGTGGTAGAGGACCCTCACTGTTGCTTGCAGTGGGATGTCATCGCATCTCTGATTGGTGCTTCTGAGGTATATTGTGAAAAAAAAATGTGTTTTACAGAGTTTTCAATGACAGCTTTTCCCTACATAACCTCCGGCACTTTTTCAGAGACACCTCTAGGTGGACTCAAGCACCCAATCTTCAGGTTAGCGGCTGGTTATTAGCAGTTTGTCTCCCCTAGCAGCTATGTCTGTAAATAGTAGCACTATTAAAATGTCCTCCTCTACTGTACTGAGTACACCCTCTGCACCTCCCTACCTTACCACCCCCAACCCTCAGGTGGAAGCGAGTGGTTCTAAGCTGAACAACAAAACATAAGGCTAGTGTTTGAGATAGGATGGATTGAGATGTTGGGAAGTGCATAAACCGTATCATGACACCCTTCCATGTGACCTGGAGGCCTGGCGGCATAAGGGGTGACCTGTTGGGCGGCCAGCCACAAGGTCCAGACCACCAGTTCCTCGTTGTTCCTCCCAGAGACAGTGACAGTCTCAGAAACCTATAGAGGCAGTTCTACTTTGTCCTACAGGGCGCTAAGGTTTGGACTCGTTTCGATGGCAGTGTATCTGTCTTGCCTTTCTTGCTTTTTTAAAAAAAGTTACTCTCTGTATCCTGATTGCTCAAAGATCATTTATGTTAGTAACTGACCTAGTTCCGCCCCTCCAGGGCTTAAAAGGAGATTACTAAACTTTTTTTTCCCCTTTCACTTCAATTTTTAATTTTGGCTAGCTCAGGCAATACATATTTTTCTAGTTCAAAATTTAGCAATTTGAAATGCTCGAAATACTTCCTTCCTTCCTTCCCAACTATAGGAGCACCTCAATTGTCATTTTTCAGACAGGGGATTATCAGGCCATGCTTTGGTTTCAAAATATTTTGTAACTGTTTTGATCTGTGTCTATATCTGTAATGCAAGTTCTTACTATCCTGGTTTCCTCTTAAAATGTAAATGGTACTAGTTATTTCACAAGACTGTAGTGAAGATCAAACATGATAATGTGTGAAATAGCTGTGAAAAGTATCATGTGCTACATAAATAAATAGATGGCATTTTTTTCCTTCATTTTTTATGGCTGGCTCTTCTACCCACCAATAGTTTTACATGGGCTCTTAGAAACACAGGCATACCTTTATACGCAAAGCCCCTGAAGATGCCTGGAGAAATAGGATCATCTCAGACTGTGCCCTGTCCATAGTCTGTTTAAGAAGTGGACATTAGCAAAGAGACCACCAAGCATGTTTTCTGAGGCACCTCTGGGAATGCTCAAAGCAGAAGCCTTTCAAAAGTAGTCTCTTAACCATTTGCCCCCTTCACTCCTTTTTGTTAAAGATGGTTGGGTTTTTGTTTTTTGTTTTTTTTTTTTTTTGGTAATAAGGTTGTGATTGTTATTTCCAATTCACTGATTTTATGGGAGATTTTAAAAGTTTGTGGATAAATGGGCGTGAAAGATAATGTAAATTTCCTGTTTCCTTTTGAGCCCCACTTTATGTTCAGGACACTTCATATTCATTGCAGCAATCATTCCTATTGCTGTAGCTCTTGGGTCCATTGATGTCACGGAGAGCCTTGCTCTCTTCTGTTAACTCTCCACTGGTCCTTCCAAATAACAAGTCTGGGATAGTTTGAGTCAACTAAAGATACAAATTCATAGTGTGGCAGTCAGGTCCTCTGGTGCCAATTTGACTAAGAGTGTAGGGGTGGAATCTAGCCTGTCAATCGGGAGATAGCAAATGAGAACTCTGTGTTGGCCTGGCTTTCTCTGAGAATTCTGGGAAATCACATGATATTTCCCCCATGGAGATGACAGCATGCTGATCAATTCTGATTCCCAGAGAGTAGAGGAGTCAGAGGAGAAGCCACATAGGCTTACCCTGATGCAACCAAACCTCTTGGGCCAGGGAAGTCACATGGAGTCTCCTGCCAGTACTCAGACACTTGGAAGGCCACGAGGAGACCCTTACGAGTGCTGACATGCTTCTACCACCACTGGATACATAAGACGGCATTTACGGGCCTGTGATCATCTTAGTGTCGTTGTGCATGCCTTGTGAGTCAGAAGAAGACTTCATAGACTGTTATCGGACATATGGGCCAGTATCAGACTTATGACCCTGGACTGGACTGGGCTGGATGTTTTCTTAATGTTCCATTCCTCTTGTACATAAACCTATCCCTTATGTATATATGCATGTTTATGAATTTGTTTCTCTAGTCTACCCGGACTAACATACATAGATACCCACATATGTTTAAAAAAGAACTTTATCTACAAGAGCAATTGAATAGTGAGAAAACATCTCAGCTCAGTCCTGATCAAGTCCATAATCCCAGTATTGGACCATATGTCTGATACCAAGCTGTAAACTCCTCTTCATGGTCATGCACCATACGCAATGATGCTGAATGCAGGATGGCCACAGGCCAGTGGGTGGAAAGTCTTGTGGATCCAGTGACAGTGTAAACATCTCAGCCTGTCTCAATGTGGTTTGTTAACAAGAATGTCTCACAGAGACCATTGCGGCATTATCTCCAGAAAATTTTTATTTATAATGCTGATAATGTTGTTTGAAAATGTCTGTACTTTTGTTCGATTACATTTCTTGCAAAAAGACACGGGTATGGATTTTTCTCAATTGGTTGACCAGGTGGCTATCACTGAAATTTCTTGGCATAGATGAGTAAGTGCTTCCCGCATGGCTTCTGTGGCAGTCATGGACTTGATGTCAATGTCATGATTGCAATGTAGGGCTAGAGTCTAGCTTGTCAAGCTGGAGATAGCCAATAAGACCTCTGTGTGGACATAGCTTTCTCCTGAAAATGTTGGAAAGTCTCGCGGTATTTCCCAACTGGAGAAGAGAGACTTATATATGAGTTTCTGAAATGACAAACTACTGACAAGATGAGATAACAGCCTGCTGATTGATCCTGATTCCTAGAGCCAGGGAAGAGGCCAGATGGAATTGTCCTGATGTCAGTGCCACACCATTTAGTGCACACAGTCTCACTCTCTGCCATTCTAAATGAAGAGCTCAGGTGTGCGCTTCTTTCAACGATCCTGGACTTTTGCTTGCTTTGGAGACAGCTCTTAAACACAGAAGGATGGATTTGTGGAGTCCCTTTTGCCTTTCTGCAGACCACACACTCACACTCTCTACTGAAGTACAGACTTAATCCCACCTTCATCCTCTCCAAAGGAGATCACTTGTCTAACCACAGGCATAGAGGAATACATCTCCTAAAGCAGCACTTCTCAACCTGTGAGTCACAACTTCTTTGGGGATTGAACGATCCTGCCACAGGGGTCACCAGATTCATACTGTAGCAAAATTACAGTTATGAAGTAGCAATGGAAATAATTTTATGCTTGGGGGTAACCACAACATGAGCAAATGTATTAAAGGGTCACGGCATTAGGAAGGTTGAGAACCACGGCCCTAAAGGATTATGGCCAAAGCTTGGGGTCAGCAAACTGTGGTGATCCAGTTTTCAGTACCTACATAAGGCTCAGAAGTCAAATGGAAAATGAAAATAAAACTATTTGTGTTACTCTGGATAAACTAGAGGAACAAATGTCATAGACACACATATAGGTATAAGGAAAAGGTTTATATACAAGAGGAACAGGACATTGAGCCCAGTCCAGTTCAAAGTCATAGTCCAATATTAACCCATATGCCCGAAATCAGTCTAAAAAGTCTCCTTCCGACTCACAAAGTCACAGGTCAGTGGGTGCAGAATCCCGGCGCTGGCAGGCGTCTCCACATGGCTCCTCACTTCCAGAGCTCAGGATCCTTCAACAGCAGAAGCAACTCATCACTGGCAGAGGTCTCCATGTGGCCGCCCCAGCTTCAGAGGTCTGGCTCCATCAGGGCAAAGTCATGTGTTCTCTCCACCGGCTCCTCCAGTTTCTCAGACGCTGCTATCTTGTCCGTGAAAGTCAGTTTGTTGAACTATCAGCCTCTATGACTTACATAAAGTCAAAGTGATATTGATCAATGCGCAAGTTAGATTTAAAATTTAAATAATATTTTTCTTATCTTGCCTGTGTAGCATATTAGTCCATTGAGGCTATTATTCATGACATCATTACTCTTGTTAATTTTGTCCAGCTCCACTTACAGTGGTCAACACTAAATATAACATTTCAAAATTTATTTGCATTGAATCCAAATGGTTTAATGGTTGCTTGAAAGTCATCGGGAGATGAATACGTTTGAAAACTTTTCCACCCACCACCTTCCTGAAAGGCCCTGTGGACCCATTTCATATATGCATGCATGTTCATTGACATTAGTGCCTGTCCTGCTACAAAAAGTGTATTTTAAATGAACAGAATGAGGAACAGAAAACTGTGTTGTTAAAAGCTGAATTGTAGAAAGGTCAATTGTCAAGTTGGAGGCTGAGGGACAAAAAAGATAAATGATCTTTATTTTTATCTTCTTTGAAACATTGCTGCTTTCCCTTTGGCCACAATGGTAAGGAGCAAGCATTAGGGAACTGCTGAAAGAAATAGTTTTATGCTTCTGATGCAATGACTGCATGGCTTCATCTTAAA
>PVJH01031363.1:0-23913 GCA_004026705.1 Nesogale talazaci
TTATCAATGCTGTTGACTCTCCTCCCCCGCAACCCCAACCCTTACTCCTGTCAGTGTCTCTGAGGGGTCCTCTATCTTGACTACCATGTACTGAGTGATCTTATATGGACAAATGAACATACAAAAATCTAAGATAATCAAAGAGATCTATTATATATGGGCCATAATAGTAAAGGGGAGGAAATCGTAAAGAACTAGAAGATAGTTTTCAGTGCCACACTGCACCATGGACTTATCCTCTGCCTCATGAGGTCCTTCTAAGAGGGACTGTCCAGTTGTCTTGGGGGAGGACTTCGAGTCGCCGCTGCATCCCCTTCCCTCCAAATCAATTTGCATGCGTGCTTTTTGAACTTCTGATACCTCTCCCATTGGCATGTTATGATCACACAGCCTGATGTGCTTTTTCCACATGGGCGTGTTGCTTCTCTGATAGATGTCCACTTGTTTGACTACAAGCCTTTAAGAACCCAGACACGTAACTTTTTTTAATAGCAAGGCACCATCCGCTTTCTTTACATTTGTTTATGCACCCATTTTGTTTTTAGCGACCATGTCAGGGAGGTGGGCATCATGCAGTGCCACATTATTAGATCAAACTGTTCTTGTGCTGAAGTAAGATTTAAGTAGAGACCAAAATCCATCTGCTTCCTTGTTGGATTTACATATATATATGTGTTAGTCTGGGTAGACTAGGGAAACACAGGGAAATTCATAAACACACACACATATATATAAGGGAGAGGTTTATATACAAGAGCAATTGAACACTGAAAAAAACAACTCAGGCCAGTCCAGATCAAGTCCATAAGTCCGATATTAGCCCATATGTCCAACAGCAATCTGTAAAGTCCTCTTCAGACTCACGAAACACATGCGATGATGCTGCATGCAGGAAGATCACAGGCCAGTGGGTGCAACGTCAGTGGTGGTAGAAGCATCTCATCGCTGCCAGGGGGCTCTACGTGGCTTCTCTAGGTCCAGATTCCTTGCTGCATCAGGGTAGGTCCATGTGGCTTCTCCTCAGGGATGTCTCACAGGAAGTCAGCCTTGCCAAACAAGTCTCTCGGGCAGCGAGTGTTGTCAGTAGAAAGTCTTCAAGGAAGTGAACTGAGAGAGAGAGTGTCTCCACCTCCAAGAAGGAATGACCACATTTCCCAGAATTCTCAGGAGAAGGCCACGCCCACACAGAGGTCTCATTGGCTAACTCCAGATTGACAGGCTAGACTCCACCCCTACACTCTTGATCCTTAAATTGACATCACATTAGGTGACTGCCACGCACACACACATATGAGTTTATATATCTGTGAATATGGAGATATATATGTATATTGGATTTTGTTTTTTCCTCCTATGCCTCTACTATTGTTCATCTCTCAGTAATTCCTCACAGATACAATTTGGTTGATCAAACACACCCAGAAAAGTTGAAGCACTTCATAATAAGATTGAAGAGTGTAGCCTTCAATATGGCTTATCACATAAAGAAAACCAGACACCTGGGTCAATAGTAATAGCATGATAAATAGAGAAAGATTTAGGGCTGAGCCCCGGTGGCGTAGTGGTTGTGTGCGGGACTGCGACCCACTGGGACGGAGGTTCAATTCCCGCTCACAGGAGCAAAGGCTGAGCCTCCTACTCCCACCACCAGGGCAGTGATGCCTAAAAAAAAAAAATAAAAAAAAAAATAAAAATTAAAAAAAAAAAAATAGAGAAAGATTTATGTTGTCAAGGATTTCATTTTTTAAAAATAAATCATTTTATTGGAGCCTCTCCCAGTTCTCTTATAACAACTCCTACATCAATCGTATCAAGCACATTTGTATATATGTTGCCATCATCATTTCTGAAGCATTTTCTTTCTACTTGGGCCCTTGGTATCAGTTCCTCTTTTGACCCCTTACTCCTCCACCCACTCTCCCTGGTGAACCCTGGATAATTTATAAATTATTTTTTTTCTCCATCCACTGTCTCCCTTCACCCACATTTCTGTTGTTTGTCTCAGGTGGGGGCAGGGAGGGATTGTAAGTTGATCACTGTGATCAGTTCCCCTTTCCGTCCCTTCTCCCCTCACCTTCCCCCTAACCTCAGGGTATCACCACTCTCAATATTGTCAATTATCTGTACTGGATTCCTTGTGTTGTGAGCTCTTATCTGCATCAGTGTATATGCTCTGGTCTAGCTAGATTTGTAAGGTGTAAGTGGGGTCTTAGGCTGGGGTGGGGTGAACATTAAAGAACTAGAGGACTGTAATGTGCTTCACTGGAGCTATACTGCACCCTGACTGACTCACTCCTTCCTTGGGATCCTTCTGTGAAGTAGTGTTCAATTGTCTACAGATGGGCTTTAGGTCTCCTTTCTGAGTCCCTTTGTTTGCATCAAAATTGTGGTTTGTTTTGGGTCTTCTGTTACCTGATACCTGATCCCATCCACACTCTGTGATCATACGGTTGGTATGCTTCTTCCACGTGGGCTTTCTTGCTTCCCTGTTAGATGTTAGATGACTGTTTGTTTAACGTCAAGCCTTTAAGACCCCAGACATTATATCTTGTAATAACCAGGTACCATTAACTTTCTTCACCACATTAGCTTATGCACCCATTTTATCTTCAGTGATCATGTCAGGAAGGTGAGCATCACAGAACTCCAGGTTATTAGAACAAAGTGTTCTTGCATTCAGGGGATGCTTGAGTAGAGGCCCAATGTCCCACTGATACCTTGATACTTAACATGTAAATACATGTACATAGATCTATGTCCCTATCATTATATATAAATATATTTACATATGCACAAGCTTGTATTTACACCTCTATAAATATTCTTTGCCTCTTAGTTCTTTATTTTTTTACTTTCTTCCTGTCCCACTGTTATGCCCCACATTCACTTGCTTCTCAATAATTCCTCTTGGCTCCATTGCCTTGATCAAACCTCAGCACGCATTCAAGGCACTTCCTGCCCTCGATTTTAGGTATCTTGTTTCCCCTTTTCCCTGGGTTTGCCGGCCCCCCCCCTTCTCTTCCCTAAAGATTGCATTTTTGCTTGGTTCCACAATCGACATCATGGAAGGAACAGGTAGGCAATCAAATGACATAGCGCACAGGACAAATAGGCTGCAAAAGACCTCTTTCAAGTGTTAAAGAGCAAAACAAATCACTTTATTTCTGCATTTATATTTTTCGAAGTCACTTTAAAAAGTAAAGTGTACTTGATGCAAATCACAGTGTTTCCCATCGCCTTGGATGCATGTGAAAGCGGGACAATGAGTAGGGAAGCCTGGGGGAGAGTCCAGGCATCTGAATGGTGCTGTTGGTGAAAGGACAAGGCACTAGCAGAAGAACAAGCAAATCTTTTTTTTTTTCATTTTAAAAATCATTTTATTGGGGGCTTGCACAGCTCTTTATCACCTAACCCATCCATCCATCCATTGTGTCAAGCACATTTGTATATTTGTTGCCATCATCATTCTCAAAACAGTTGTTTTCTACTTGAACCCTTGGTGTCAGCTCCTCATTTTTCCCTCCCTCCCCATCCCCCGACCCTCACGAACCCTTGATACTTTATAAATTATTAATATTTTTCCATGTTTTACACTGTCCGATGTCTCCCTTAACCCACTTTTCTGTTGTCTGTCCCCCAGGGAGGAGAGCCTTGTGATTGGTTCCCCTTTTCTACTCCACCTACCCCTTACCCTTCTGGCATGGCTACTCTCCTTATTGCTCCTGAAAGGTTTATTGGTCCTGGATTCCCTCTGCTTTGAGGGAATCTCTGTACCAGTGTACATGCTCTGGTCTAGCCAGATTTGTAAGGTAGGATTGGGATCATAACAGTGGGGTGAGGGGAGGAAGCATTAAAGAACTAGAGGAAAGTTGCATGTTTCATCATTGCTACACTGCACCCTGACTGGCTCGTCTCCTCCCGGAGACCCTTTTGTAAGGGGAGGTCCAGTCACCTACAGATGGGCTTTGGGTCTCCACTCAGCACTCCCCTGATTCACAATGATGCGATTTTGGGGAACAAACAAGTCTATCCTGTAAGAAGTACAGTCAGACTTGCTCCTTAGAAGCAAGGATGGACAGACTGTCTCAGTATGTTATCAGGAGCGACTTGTCCTTAAAGAAGGACATCAGCCAAAAAAGGGGAGGACCTTTCAGAGCCTGGATTGACGCTGAGGCTGCCATGAAGGGTTTGGTGCACTGGTGCTTGTGAGGACGGCTCAGGACTGGACTGTGCCTCACTCTGCTGAATGGGGTAGAACTGACCAGGAGGCACCTAACTATACCAACAGCAGCAGAAGTGTTCTGATGAACACAGTGGTTGAAAAGGGCGAGGTGACCAAAACCATGAGGAGAAGGGGAGCTTGGGACGGGGCAGCATTTTAGCAGCGATGTGGTTAGAGTCATCATCTCATAAACTCACAGGGATAGCCCTCCCCTTTCCTATAGGTCACCATGAGTAGGCCTCGACTTGACAGGAATGAATTTGGGCTTTCTGAGCCCCAGTGGTGTTGTGGGGCTGGGGGTTAGGCTTTGGGTTGCATTTCAAACTCACCAGCTGCGCTGAGGGAGAAAGGGGAGGTTGCATGTTCCTGGAACGATTTACAGTCTTGGAAGTCCTCCCAGGGATCACTGGGAGTTGAGGTAGATTTGATGATAGTGGACTTGATTTTTCTCTGGGGCCCAAAGCAAGCACTCCTAATGGCACAGTGGGTTAAGCACGGGGCTGCTAGCCTCCGGGTCAGCAGTGCAAACCCACTAGCTGCTCTGAGCCTCTTTGAGGGAGAAAGAAGGGTTTGCTCCTGTGAAAATTTGCAGTCTCTGAAACCATAAGGAGCAGTTCCACTCTGTTGTATAGGGTCGCTGTGAGCAGTTGTGGGAACGCTGGTGATGTCGTGGGTTACACAAGGCCAGCAGTTCAAAACCACTCAGGAGAACAACACATCTTTCTGCTTCGGAAAAGATTTCCAGTTTCAGGGGGCTCAGCCCCGGTGGTGTAGTGCTTGTGCATGGGACTGTGGCCCACTGGGACGGAGGTTCAATTCCAGCTCCACGGAGCAAAGGCTGGGCCTCCTACTCCCACCACCTGAGGGCAGTGGTGCCCCAAAAAACCAAACCAAAACAACAACAACAAACAAACAAAAAAAGATTTCCAGCTTCAGAAATTCACAAGAGCAGCTGCATCCTGTGCTATAAGGTCCCTGCAAGTGCGAGCTGACCTGAAGGCTGGCCGCTAGTTGGAATTGACTGGAGAGCAGCGAGTTTGGCTTGGAATTTCTGGTAGCTTTAAATCATATCATTAAACCTCTATTTCTTTAAAAAAATTTTTTTGGCATCACTGCCCTCTGGTGGTCGTGGAAGCTACCTAGCACTGCTCCGGAGAGCCGCCGCTGGATCTGAACCGCCAAGCCCGCCGGCTGCAGTCACACACTCAACCACCTAAGCCACCGGGGCTCAGCCCCCTCTTTTTCTTGTTTTAGCAAGTTTTGACTATTTTATTGGGAAGAGTCATTCAAAGCAGATTCCTGGGCAGGTCCAGGTGTCTATATATTTCTTTTTAAATCATTTTATTGGGGGCTCATACAACTCTTATCACGATCAATACATGCATCTATTGTATGCAGACCACATTTGTACATCTGTTGCCATCATCATTCTTGAAACATCCTCCTTCTACTTAAGCCCTTGGTATCAGCTCCTCATATTTCCCCTCCCTCCCTAATCTCCCTCCCTTATGAACCTTTAATAATTTACAAATTATCATTATTTTGTCATATTGTGCCCTGTCAGATGTGTCCCTTCACCCAGTCCCCTGTCCTCCATCCCCCAGGAAGTAGCTTATAGGTAGATCACTGCAACTGGTTCTCCCTTTCTACTCCACCTTCCCGGTATGACCACTCTCACCACTGCTCCTGCACGGATCATCTGTCCTGAATTCCCCATGTTTCCAGGTGTCTATTTATTTATTTATTTATTTATTTATTTTTGGGCATCACTGCCTTCAGGTGGTGGGAGTAGGAGGCCCAGCCTTTGCTCTGTGGAGCTGGAATCGAACCTCCATCCCAGTGGGCCGCAGTCCCTAGCACAACCACTACGCCACCGGAGCTCAGCCCAGGTGTCTATATTTTTTAGAAATTCCCAATGTCCCTTTGGCTGTGGGGATGGGGCATGTGGTAAGTTACATAGGTGTGTGGGCTCACGCTGAGAGAGAAGCCCATTCGTGCTCACCAACTGGACTGTTGACAATGGCACCGGGAGCAATTCATGCACCCTGCAGATTTAGCACAGGTTTTGCTGCTGTGGGGAAGAAATTTCTTTCTGTAGACAGTGCTGCTTTTCAAGGACCGAGGGTTGGCCAGGCCCTGGAGGCCCGCTGGTGTCATTGTGTGCAGCAATAATGCACGGTGAAGATTATCATGAGATACTAAACAGACCAGCCTCCGGAGTAAGAGTCTGCTGACCCAGAGAGCAGCCTGGGCCGATGAGTCTGGCACCAAGGAATGTCTCTTTCCGACAACTCAGAAGTGACTCAGCCAGGGATGCTTTTGGCGGAAGAAAAACCCATTAAGAAGTGAGTAGCCCCAGGAAGGCCTGAAGCTCTTGCCTGGGTCTGAAAAGCTGTGTGTGTCATGGGTTACAGAGGCGGTATCACAGGTGATGCTCTTCCAGAAGGGGTGATGTCGGGAAGGTACCAAGGACCCAGGACAGTCAGAGACATCCCTTCTCTTCATTCAGTGGGATACACGATCTACCCCAATGGCTAGAACTGGAGTCAAAATCATTTCAGCTTGAGATCATTCTTTGCTGATACTATCAAAATCAGGGTAAAGTCCAGAAAAAGGAAGACAGGAAAATGCCAGAGGTTTCTTGGTACTGATGATGGCAAAGGCTAACCTTGGTGGCTCTGTGGGTTAGATATGAGGCTGATAACTAAAGAGACCTGTGGTTCTACCCATCAGCTACTCTCTGAGAGAAAGAGGCTGCCTGATCCAACAAAGCCGGATAGTCAGCAACTCTGTGTGGGATCCCGGAATGGACGCTGTGGCCGTGGGGTTGGTTTGGGTGATGGAAAAGACAATGGGTATCTTTCTGTGTCTTCATGAGGTCTTACCACAAGGCTGTGAGGTAAGATGACTCTGGTGTAGGGCGACCTTATGCAGAACAGAAGCGAATGCTTCCTGGTCCTGGGCCATCATCCTGCTCACTGCTCCGTTTGCCTCGCCTTCCAGCATTCTACCCGGCAGAATCCTGTGGCTGGTACGGTTTCACTGATGCGTTTTCAGGAGCAGAGCAGTGGTCTGTGTTGGTTGGGAAGCTCTGCTAAAACTCGCCAACCACGGGCGATCCTGCTAGTATCTGCAATGCTAATAGGATCGTTTTCAGAACTGTAGTCACCAGACAAGCCACCGTGTTCCACCTAATTGTCAGACGGGTGGTATTGCTACCCCCACCTAAGCGGACGTCACCGGAGTGTAGATAGAGTAAGTAGCACCTTCTGAGCAGCTGATCTCGGAAGTGGCTGAGAGGAGTGATAATGGAGCTCAGATAGTCCTCTGGCCTTAAGAGGGCCTCCTCCCACACTTGCAGCAGCTGGGGACACCTTGCCCGAAGAGGCCTCTGGGGAGAACCTCAAAGGTCCTCTCTCTAGAAAATACGAAATCAACGTCTCCACAGAAGACACTCAGATGGCCCATAGACACATGGAGGCGGCAGAGAGATGCAAATGGAAACAGCATCTCCCACATGATAGCAAAGTTACAAGCCACAGCGGGAAGATACATACAAAGTAGCAAATGGTGGGCTATGAAACGGTGGGAAAAAAAGGCATGGTGTTTCCTAAAAAATTCGGAAGTAAACCCCTTCAGGACCAATAAAGGGAGCAGTGAGAGCGTGAGGGTAGGAGGAAGGTGGAGGAAGACGGGGAGAAGGGGGAACCGATCACTATGACTGATGTATCGCCACCCCCACTCCCACGGTTGAGGGGGATGAACAACAGAAACGTGGGTGAAGGGACACAGAGGATGGGGTAAGATATGAAAACAATAACAATTTATAATTTCTCTTGGGTTTACCAGGGTGGGAGGGTGGGGGCAGTAGGGAAAAATGAGGAGCTGATACCAAGGGCTCAAGTAGAAAGAAAATGTTTCGGAAATGATGATGGCAACCTATGTACAAATGTGCTTGATACAACTGATACAGAGATTGTTATAAAAGTTGTACGAGTCCCCATAAACTTATTTGCATAGAAAAAGGAAGAGAGAAAAACTTGGGAAAACAAAGACCAAAGGAGGTAGGGAGCCTGCAGGAACAAGAGTCAAGTCAGGGACAGAAGATGCATACCCACCTTTGCCGCAGGAACAGCCACAATAGCAAAAAGAAGGACGCATGCCTATGTGCCAATTAAGGCATGACTGGGCAAGTAAACTGGTGCATGCGCACAATGGAGCATTGCGCAATTTGAAAAAATAACAACGGATCTGCAAAACATCTGCCGTGGACGAACCCAGAGGACATTTGAGGGAGAGATATCAGCCCGTCAACAGTCAACAAAGGACCACTACTGTACAGATTCAAGAGCAAGTTTACACACAGGAAGCGAACCCTCTTTGAAGTCTGCCAGGGTGGAAAGGAAAGGGGGAATAAATCATTAACTAGAGGGTGGACACGCTTCTGGGTGAAGGGAAAGGCAATTCAACAAAGGGAAGTGCATCGCGGGCAGGCGAAGGGAGGCACTGGAAGGGGCAGGGAGTTAAAGGGGACGCATCCCAAACTCAAGCCCGCGTCACGGAGTTCGTTCCAACTGACAGCCTCTCTGCGGAGGGTTTCTGAGACCGGAAATCTTTACAGGAACCTCATCTTTCTTCCACCGTGTGGCCGTGGGCTTTGAGCTGCCAACCTGGTGTCTAGCAGCCTGACACTGCATGCTCAATCCCGCAACAATAGTAATAACAGCAATCTACAATTATAATAAAGATGTGGCAGAGGCTACATATATATACTTTTTAGTCATTTGATTGGGGGCTCATACAACTCTAATCACAATCCATCCATCCATCCATTGTGTCAAGCACATTTGTGCATTTGTTGCCATCATCATTCTCAAAGCATTCACCTTCTACTTGAGCCCTTGGAATCAGCAACTCATTTTCCCCCTCCCTCTTTACCCTCCCTCCCTCATGAAGCCTTGATCATTTATAAGTTATTATATTGTCATGCCTTACATGGTCCAATGTCTCCCTTCACCCACTTTTTTGTTGTTCATTCTCCAAGGAGGGGGGTTATATGTAGATCTTTGTGATTAGTCCCCCCCTTTTTTTGGCATCACTGCCCTCTGGTGGGAGTGGGAGGACCATTCTTGCTCCTGGAAAGCTGCTGCTGGATTTGAACCTCCAAGCCTGTGGGTTGTAGTCCCACACTCAACCACTACGCTAACAGGGGCTCAGTCCATTAGTTCCCCCTTTGTACTCCACCTTTCCTTCCTCTTCTGGTATGGCTACTCTCATTATTGGTCCTGGATTCCCTGGGTTTCCAGTTCCTATCTGTACCAGTGTACATCCAACAGAGGATATTTCTACATGCATTAGTATGTGTTCTAATACATGATCACAGAGTATAAATGTAACATATGATTAGAGAGATTACCGAGCAGAGCTTCTCCCTCCCTCACTGCCATGACATTGACTCGGTCGGATTCCTGGCGGCCCTATAGGACAGAGCGGAATTGCCCTGTGCCTGTCCAGACGGCAGCTCTGGAGAGCAGAGCTTGTCCGCTGTCTCCTGGGAGCAGCTGGGGGTGGTCAACTACTGACCTTGATGAGCAACACACAGTGTAACCCATGATGACATGACAGCTCAGAGGAGAGAATGCTGGGAACATTCTGAAAACTTCCCAGCCATTGCCAAACGCTTTGAGGGAATTAGTCATCAGACCTGGGATTGAAGACGTTAGTCTTGGACAACCCCAAGGGCGATTGGCATAGCAACGTTCACAAAGACCCTGTGCCGCAGCCTGCTTTGCTGAGTAGGGACTGAGCTCCTAACAGCTTGGGAGCAGCCACCTGAGGGGCAACGTTTGGTTTTTCTCTGCCCAAAGTCAGAGGAGTAAAGAATATCAGAGACTCAAGGAGACAATGAGTCCAACCCACCATGGACAGAGCACGTGGACCACAGCCTCTGCCACCCTGAGACCAGATCTGGAAAGCGACCCCTGCTGACGCCTCTGAGATGGATCACAGAGCCACGCTCTCAGGGAGGGGCAGTCTCAACCTCAGGGACTTTCTGAGGCATGTCCGTGGTGGCATGGCGATGGAGGCAGCAGCACCAGACAGCCATGCATCATACTCTGACCAGGGTGGTCAGAGGGTCCTGGCACCAATCCTGGGGGATTTTCTAATCTGCAATAGATGCATCGTCAATCATGGTCCCTTTCCTAGTTCCATGGTCCCACCTGTGACCGTGACAAATGAATCCACCACCAATTATGACTCAATGACAAATGTCTTCTATGTTCTACCTTCTCTAATTATTCGCAATATGGGGCTATTTGGACCCAATTTTAACCTCGTGGTGATACCCTTCCTCACCTGAATGATTCTTTTTGTTTATCCTCTTTAATACTCAATAAAGCACTCTCCATGAAGTCTATTTGAATTTGGGGTCTTTCCCCCCTGAGAACACACGTAGGGACTCTGCTTTATGACGTCATTGAGGGGCTCAGGCTTCTCCCCTAGTGAACTCCAGGGTCACAGGCAAAGGTGGATGTGAAAGGGAGAAACTCACGTGGACTCTTCACAGCCCTCAAAGGCCAGAGCTAGGTGCCATCTACACACATGATCCATTGATGAAAGCTATCAAGACATAATAGGGCCGGAACATGTGGTTTAGTTGTCTCTTGAGAAAAACAGGAAAGGACTAGCTGTAGCTAGTCTATGTCATAGGTTCTACCACTGACCAGCCAGTAGTCTTGGATGTAGTTCATTAAGCTCTGCCTGGTAGCGTTTAAGGAGTTGAGACGTGTAAGGTCTGTGACTGGCACAGGGCAAGTACTGGTAACATGTGCTGTTATTAAGTCTTGCTCAACACGATTTTTATTAGGAGATGGGTTGGCACAGTGGCTGTACCTGACAGTGGACTCACCCATAGCAATTGGGGACTGGGGCAGTCCCCAATTAATACATATATTTTCAGGTGGCTCTGAACTGGGAGCGACTCAACAGTTCCTGACAATACCACCCAAAACTTGCTCCAAATAAAAATAATGTCTGCAATCATGTAGCTCCTTACAGTTTTTAAACCGTTTGATAGCCTTTTCTAATTTGAGTCGTCCAGCAACTCTTGCAGGCAGGTGTCCTACAGATGAGACTATGACATTCCCCTGGAGGAGAGAGGGGGTCACTTGCCAGTGTCACATGGCACGTAAGCAGCTAAGCCTTCTGACTCAGTTGAGTGGTTTTCCGGGCCTTCCGCTGAGCTCACAGTCCTCATCTTTAGAGCGAGGTAGCTCCCTGGATTTCCTCCAAGACTGCTCAGCGGATTGCCAACAGGGCCTGAGCTACAGGGAATTGACGGAACTTCTCCAAGTCTGAGCCTGGGAGGCCTCCTCAAATATTTCAGGGTACTTTTTCACCTCGGGACTAAGTTTCCCTGATGGACAGACCTATTGCCTTCGCTGTCTGCCTCCAGCAGTAAACACCACTCGCCCCCCCACTCGGCGAAGGTATCACTTCTGCTTCTTGGCCCACAAAACTGCCTCTGTAGCATGGAACGAGGGACAACAGGGAAGTCAGGGCCCCACATCTGGAGAGTGTCTCAATCATGCCTTGCCCCAGCCCGAACCAAAGAAAAGTTTCATTAACCACAAGTCCATTTTGTTTCTGAATATGACATTCCCTTGGGTGGGAATCTTTTCGCTAAGGAGCTAAAGCGTGATCGCTCCCATCTGAATGTGTCATCATGACTTGGTCTTATTTAAATGCCAGTCAGACTGGCCCTGGCGGATGCACTCACCGGCATCTTTATCAATTTTAGAACACCGGCATCTTTGCTGCAGGCAGCAAATCACTCACTTCCCCAAGGTAACTCGTCTTCGAGGAAGTCTTTCTTCTTTTTCATGACGTGTCCTTCCATGTGAGGTTATCTTCAGAGTTTGCAAAGGAACGTGGAGACGTCAACATCTGTTTCCTCCAGCTCTTCCCTGTCTCTGTCTCTCACCCTTGTTTATTTATCTAGGGTTCTGTGCAGGTGAGAGGCGGGGGTGTTCCCAGGGTATGGCCGGAATGACAGGCCTGCCCTGGGCACCACTGGACGGTGTCACCAAAGAGCAGTTTCTATGCCATTGCCTTGCCAGTAGGGAGAGATCATCCAGCAATTCAAAGTGATTGCCAAGGCACGGTTTTCAGTAGATTTGCCGCTGGCAAGGGGCTCTCCTCCTGGTGCCATGTGGTCTGTGACTGGTGAGAGGAAGCATTTTTCTGTGGCTAGTCATCTCCTTTGGATGTGTTATGAAAAGTGGTGCATCAGTTGGTCATTGGGGAACATGTGAGGCAAGCTGGTGAATTTTGCAACGGGTTGGGGAGGACTAGGGCACTCAAAGGGCACAGTCTCCAGCCTTCATCACAGTTTAGTCTACTTAGTTTTCGCTCTGGGATATCACCTGCTAGAGTGTGCTTAACTCTTGGAGGGAGAGCCTGCTGGAGAGCCTGCTGGGCCCTGTACTGGGGGTGGGGAGGGACACCTCTTGTGTGCAGAGAGGAAAACCAGCACGATGGGGCCTGTGGGTGAAGCTGGCTGGTAGGATCGGGTCCTGGATGCCTGGAAGCAAACAGTTGGAAGAAAGTGGGCTTTGTCCACACCTGGAACCAATCTTAGCAATGAGCCAACCTGTTAGCTAAAAACGGAGGCAGGAGTGGACCCGGCATCTGTGTGTCTAAGACAAAACATAAAAACATCACACACGGGCTGAGCCCCGGTGGCATAGTGGTTGTGCGCGGGACTGCGGCCCACTGGGATGGAGGTTCAATTCCAGCTCCACAGGAGCAAAAGCTGGGCCTCCTACTCCCTCCACCAGAGGGCAGTGATGCCTAAAAAACAACTACAATAACAGCAACAAAAAAAAAATCACACACACGTCATGAAATCCACTGGTGTCGCGCTTATTCCACTTCACGGCAATCCCCTAGATCAGAGCAGAACTGTAAATACCTGTGCACAGGCGCAGACAGCCTTCCTTCTCTTTCTCCTGTTGAGTGACGAGTGGCTTTCAGCCTTGAAGTCAGCAGCACAGTTAGCACAAACTAAGACCCACGTGACTTCGTGAAAGAGGGTGGCAGGGGGACGGCTCATGTTCTGCTCACTTGCTTCTTTGTTTGGGGTTTGGTTTTCTCATTGGGACCTTCCCCCTCTTCTTTGTTGTTAACTGCCTCGAGAGGGCCTCAACTCTTGGCAGACCTCCGGGTGCAGAGTAGGCCTGCTCCATGGGGCTGTCCGGACTGTGAACCATGGGAAACGGAAGCCACAGCCACCGTCAGAGGTGCCTCTGCGGGTCTGGGAACCGTCAATATTCGGGCTTAAAGTCAAGCCCTTCACGTTCACTTGGCCAGGCAGGACCCCCCTTCTCTTAAGACGGAAGGGTAGTACTTGGAACGCTTCTGTCCTCATGGCTCTTGAACACGTAAAGCTGGTCCTCAGATGATACAGTGTAACTTGCTAGCTACAAGATTTGTGGTTCAAACCAGCTGCTTCCTGTCAGAGAAAGAGAAGACTGTCGGTTACCACAGAGACTCGCCTCATTTGGTCATTATATGCCTGCCTTTTTTGACGCCCTTCTCCTTTTTCCTTTGTCTGCTTCTCCCTTTCTCTTTCAGTGGCAACACAGCCCTTTCCTATCCAGCGCCAACCTTCCAGCCCGCACCCAGGGCAGCTCACCGCAGCCTCTGAATTCTCAGGCATTGCCGACCCCTACCCCACAAGGTCTCTTTTGCACCTACGTGGTCCACCCGGGCTACAATCTCCACACTAACAGGAATTCTGGGGTCGCTTGTATGTTCTTTTCCACAAAATCTCATTTTTCTCATAAGCTTCTTTTAGGAAATTCTTTTTTTTTGCCCCCGCCGCCCCCGCCACATCACTGCCCTGATGGGAGTAGGAAGCCCAGCCTTGCCCCTGGAGAGCTGCTGCTGGATTTGAACCGCCAACCTTGTCGGCCACAGTCCCGCACACAACCACTGCGCCACCAGGGCTCAGCTTCTTTTAGGAAATTCTAATCTTGTCTCAGCTCAACGAAGTGGATCCAGGCAAGACTGCTGGTGCTTCTTGAACGTTCTCCCTGAAGACACATACCCTTGCAGGGTCAACGTGCCCAGCAGGGTTTCCATGTCTAAGATGCATACGAAGCTTGACATTTACTCCACAATACATCCATATTTGGCCTCTCGCGGTTCTCAGTGTTTGTACTATAACGGGATATATACTTATCTCATGGCTGTATGTGACTGGTTTGGGAAGTTTACTCTCTTCCAAAGAATTTCTGTAGACTTTTCAACATTTGGCTCCCGACGGGCACTTCTTAGACGTTGGTTGAATGACTGAGTAAATAGATGAATGTGGGAATTAGAAAGCTACACTGTAATTCTCCACTAGGAGATGGTTTACTTACAGCCTCTCTGGGTTACAGATGAACTCTAAGACACAGGATCTGAAAACATCAGTGCTTTATGGGACTTGAGAGATGATCTCGTTTTATCCCTTAATATTAGTGGAGGAAGATGTGGCCCAGAGGAGTAATAGACTCACCAATAAATCACCGCTGATTTGAACTAGGACCAACTAGAATTCAGGTCCCTAGATTAAGACCCAGAGTGCTCAGACCACCGTTCTACACTGACTGCCCTTTGAGGCACACTAAGAAGGTTCATATCACCAGCTCTTGGGAAAGATGCTGAGAAACATGGCATTGGTACTCCCCTGATAGTGCCGGCTCATTATGATGCTTTGTGGAATCAGGGCCAACATAGACATATGTCAAAGTCATAATATGGAAGTGCTTCCCCAGCTTCCTAGCTGACTGCCAGGAGGGATTAAGGGCATGGTTCTTACAGAAGGGAGGGTGCTGGTCAGATGGGTGACTTGGCAGGGTGGTGCAATCTGTAAGTCACCTCTGGCTAGTCACTTACTGGGTGGTAGTAATTATAATTAGCTATCCAGATGACAAGGTTGCCATCCTTGGAAGTCCCCTGGCTTCTGTAAAGTTTTCTTCCCTGAAGATGCTTCAGTGTCTTCTTGGGAGGACAGAGGAAGGAGAAGAGACACTGGAGACCAACACGGATGAATTTCAATTCTGGCTCTGTGCTTTCCAAGAGGGTGTGTTTGGGGGACACACTCAGTTTGCCCAAGTCTGTTCCATCTTCTGCAGCATCTTGAAGGTGGGATGCTATTTACCCCACAAAGTGAGGGAAGATTAGACACGTCCTCTGTAAAGCCACCACAGCAGGGCTTGATCAACTGGAGAAGCGATTACATTGTAGGTGATGACAATCATCATTGTGTGATTATTTCTAACAGTTTCATTTAATCCACATCTCTCACAATTCAATCATTCATGTCGGGAAAGAGTTGTACAATCACTACCCCAATTAACTTTAGAATGTTTTCTTCTTTCTCGCGTTCCTTGCTATGAGACCGATGGTCATTATTATCATCAGTAAAGAGGGTGAGATATAAACCAAAGTGCCTAGCTCCTTGCCATCGACTCGATGCAGACTCACAGCGAGCCTATAGCACAGGGTAGAAGTGCCCCGGTGCATTTCCAAGACGGACTTTTCACAGGAGGAGACAGTCTTGTCTTTCTCCTATAGAGTAGCAGGTGGTTTCGAACTGCTGACCGTGCAGTTAGCAGCAACCCAATGCATGGTCCCTACACCCCCAGGGCTCCTGGGACGGAGATCAGGGTTTGTATAATAACATATAATAAATACAATCCAATGATAAACCAAAACATCAGGCAACCCAGTTTGCATGTAAGCTAAGAGCTACCTTCAGAGAGTGAAAAGAATACTCATTCTTCCCCGTCAAGCTGTCTCCGGTCGGGCCCTGTTTGGCACACACGGCCCTCATAGTGTGAGGAGCTTAATGGAATACTGACATGCAGGCCACTCGCCTCCAGGCTCGATGAAATTGCTGGCGGTGTTGGTAAAGCCAAGCCAGGAAAGCAAACTTACCACCTCTTCATGTCTCCGCAGGAAACCTTCCCCAGTGAAATAGCTGACAGTGGTCAATTAGGTGATAAGCTCTACAGCGTTTTCTGTGAAGCAATCATTATTCCATCGACCAACTTGACAGCAGATGGAATGTGGACTTTGCAGCCCTTCACTCCTGATTTCAAATGCTTGCTCTGACGTTGACTCCCTGAGAAGTGAGAGAGACCGACCTCACTTCTCTGAGCCGTGATTTTCCCAGAAAAATAGAGGGGAGGGCTCCAGGGTGGTGAGTTACAAGTGTGATATAAAGTCTCCCCATCGGCTGAGCCCCGGTGGCATAAGTGGTTGAGTGCGGGACTGCGGCCCTCGGGCTTGGCGGTTCAAATCCAGTGGCGGCTCTCAGGAGCAGCACCGGGTAGCACCCAGGACCACCAGAGGCAGTGATGCCCTCCAAAGCCACCCCCCCCAAACAAACAAACAACAACAACAGCAATCTCCCCGTCAAGCATTTAGCCGGGTACTGGTCCCATGTTGTTGTATGTTGCCGCATAAGTCCTGACTCAGCCGCTCTGTGGAACAGACAAGAACTGTTTCAAAGGGGCAGAGCGTCAGGGCCCAGAATTTGCCGTCACACACACGTTGTTGCCGGTGAGTTGATTCAGACTCACGGTGACCCTGTAGGACAAGGTTGTCAGTGCCTCAGAGGGCTTCCCAGGGGGTCACCTTTGCGGACACAGACGGCTGCACCGTCCTCCCTCTAAGAGACTGGGGTTCACCTCGTCAACCTTCCAGTGAGGAGCTGAGCACTTCGTGATGGCACCACCACCACTGGCCAGATGGGCCCATGAAACATTTTGCCACGAGGCTAATGGAGTCTAACTCAGGGGGACCCTGTGGGACGGAGCCCAACCAGCTGCCTGGTCGGATGCTCCAGGCTGTCAGTCTTCACAGAAACAGACTGCCTCATTCTTCTCCCTGGGAGCAGCTGGTGTGTTTGAACTCGCCAATCTTCAGGTTAGCAGCTCAGTGCTGTAACCAGTGTACTACCAGAGCTCCTTGATTGGCTCATTGAAAGACCACACACACAAACCATCGAAAACCCCTACTGGCCTTGAGCTATCCTAACCCATCGCAGTCCTCTAGGACTGAGTGGAACTGCTCAGGTTAAGGTTTCTGAAACTGCCCGTCTTTCCTGGAGGAGACAACCTCATCTGGACCCACGTCTCACAGCCACCACCACCT
Organism: Nesogale talazaci; assembly: GCA_004026705.1. Taxonomy (NCBI): domain Eukaryota; kingdom Metazoa; phylum Chordata; class Mammalia; order Afrosoricida; family Tenrecidae; genus Nesogale; species Nesogale talazaci. Next base: position 17,432 of record PVJH01031363.1, read on the forward strand.
ACTTATGATTCACAGTGACCAGATGCGTTATTGCTATTGTTGGGTGTCTTCAAGTCAGTTCCAGCCCATATGGCTAGCAGAACGGAACGCTGCCAGGTCCTGCACGAACCTCCCTGAGCCCACTGTGGCAGCCACTGCTGTGTCAATCCACCCCACCAAGGGCCTTCCTGTTGGTCAGTATGAGGATTCGGGTCTTCTGTGCATTGATTTATTATCCAGACTGAATGCCACACTCTTTGATCTCCATCAGCAAGTGCTCCAAACCTTCCTCACTTTCAGCAAGCAAGGTTACGTCATCTGCATCCCACAGGTTATTCATCAGACTTCCTCCACCTTTCTTCATATAATCCAGCTTCTCCCGTGATTTGTCCAGGTTACAGATCGAAGGAGGTTGGTGAAAGGATACAAGTCTGATGCACACCTTTCCTGACTTTAAACCCTGCCGTATGAGGACCTTGTTCCATTCTTACAACAGTCTCTTGATCCAAGTTCCTCAGGAGGACAGCGAGAGGTTCCGGAATTACCACTTTTCTCAAGATTATCTGAATTAGTTAGGGCCCACATAGTCAGATACCTTGGCATGGTTGATAAGACACAAGTAGACATCTTTCTGGTATGCTCTGCTTTCAGCCAAGATCCCTCTGACATGAACAGTGACATCCCTGTTCCATGTCCTTGTCTGAATGCAGCCTGAACCTCCGGCAGCTCCCTGTCAATGGACTGCCCCAACTGTTGTTGGATGATCTACAGCGACATCTTACTTGCATATGATATCTTCGCTGATGTTGTTGAATGGCTTGAGCATTCTGTTGGGTCCCTGTTCTTTGGACTGGGCACACATATATGTAGGTCATGGTAAAACTTCATAGGAGCAGACAGCCTTGTCTTTCTTCAGAAAAGCAGCTGTAGGTTTGTACAGCCAACCTCGCAGTTAGCAGTCCCAAGCTCACATCTTGGCCCAAAGATACTCATTATTAGGACACTGTGTCCAAACTCTTTCCTCCTCCTCATTATGGAATATTTTTGAAGCTTGGGAATTGGTAATTCATCAAGGGGGGATAATGACATTTATGAGACAGTAAAACCTAATTAATGGCAAGAAGAAAGAAACAGGAAAAGCCTGCTCAGGATTCCTCGAGAATTTGTTTGCTGGCTCTAGAATATATGTTGCCCCTTGCAACTAGAAAAGCCCACTGTGGTTACAGCCCACTCATCTCTTGTTCTACATTTTGGTGAAGAGTTGTCTGCTTTCTGGGAGAAAGACAGTCTTGGTACTCCCATAAAGATTTATTGTCTCAAGTGGCTTTAAAAATAAAATAAAATGAAAGAATTAAATGAAAGCAAAAAGATTGCTTTAAAAAAAAAGAGTTATAGTGTTGGCAACCCAATAGTGCTGCTTTGGGTTGGCATCAACTCAATGGCAATGAGTTTTGTTGGGGTTGGAGTTTGCTTTATAAGGGTAGAAAGGATCTTCTTTCCAAGTAAAAATGAACTTCACCACAGAGGAGTTTTCTTCTTTGTTTCTTTATCATTTATTATACTCCGGAGAGCCTAAATAAACAATCTCCAAGCAGGCTAACTCATGGCCATTCATTCTGACTCATAGTCACCTCGTGTGTTAACCCAAATGCTAAACCGAGGTCATTAAACCCAACACAACTCCTGGCGGCCCTTCTGGGCAGGCTGTGGGTTTCCAAGACTTTACCTCTGTGCCACCGGGACTCCTTTTCCGTGTGTTCAAGAAAACCAACATCAAACAACAATAATCCCTCTTTGTCATTGAGTCGATTCTGACTCACAGAGACCCGGGAGTATAGTGTAAAACTGCTCACGAGGTTTTCTGAGATTCTAACTCTTCGTGGGATCAGGAAGCCTCATCTTTCCCCCACAGAGTGGTTGGTGGATTTGAACTGCTGACCTTGTGGTGAGCCGCTTCAGTTTGAGTTTGGATCCCCTATGCCATAGATCTCTAAAGCCTACCTTCTCATAGGCAGCACTTCCTGGTCCTTTACCAAGGTTTTCCCTCAGAAGCTGCTGGATGAGTTGAACCACAAACATCTGGTTTATCGGTCGAGGGCTGGACCCTTGTGTCACTAGGGGTCTGCTGAAGACACGCAATCATCTTGAAATTGAGGGGCATTTCGATTTGAAGAGCTTTCAAATCACTGATGCTGGGATCTGGAAAGGGACCTGGTGGACTCTCTGCTCTCAAGGGAGCTACTTTAATTTCTGAATTTCTTGATGTGGAATTGGTTCTCTGTCCTCCTTCCCATTCCCTCAATGTTCGAACAATCGTTTTTGCTCAGGGTAGCAGGGGATGGGACTGCCACGTCTTTAAGGCCAATGACCTCACCACCAACCCATGCCCATGGGATATATTCCTAGACCTTACGTCATCTTGCTCAGACTTCTAACCACCTAACACGATCTTAAAAGCCTGGACTCCAGAGTGCGCCCAACCCTGAATCAGTCCAGAGAATGATGGCATAGGGAGGGGTGGGAGTGGGGGTGAGGGGCAGACCTTATTCCGGTACAGGTGCCATTTCCTCAGGAAGCAATGGAGGCTTGCATATTGGTGGGACCATGGTCAAGCTGGCATATTTTGAACCCCAAGACATCACTGCTGAAGAAGAGGAGGAAGAGACGTAGAAAGTTTAAAAAGCATTTGAAAGTACTTGACCTCCAAGGTAGCTTTCAGGTCCACGGCAGCCGGGACATACACCTCAAGCTGAAGGATCTGAGCATGCGACCACAAAGGCAATCTGCACTTTACACACGTTTCCATTCATGACATGCTTGCTTTTATTCCAATGGGCAGAGACAAAGACTTCTCAAGGCTCCACACTGTCGTTTGTACCATGGGTGGGGAGCGTACAAATTTGAGCAGGATTTTCTCACAGGGTGCATTTTTTAGCTTATATACAATTTATGGTCATCTGATTGTTAAACATAACACCAAGAGTAAGATTTCCATCCCTATCAGAACTTGAATTTTCTCATAGTGAATTATGATTAAGTTACGAATTGGTGATAATCAGGAGTGAATCGTGTGGAGATCGGTGCCTGGTTTATTTTTGACCCATGTCTGATAATGATGAGAATCAGAGCCACTGGAAGAGACCAGGTGGGTCTTCTAGTATTAAAACTTGAAGCGAGTCTGGACTAAGCAGAGCAAGAAACAACAAGCACACCATTAAATCTTGCACAAGGAGATGGAAAAAAAAATCTCTGGCATCTCTTTTATCCTCATTAGGAAGATATAATGAAGTCCCGGCTCTCATCCCCTTCATTCCCAGTGCACAGGGATACGGAGACACTAATGGGTCAAATAACTTGGGACTCTGCTTCCATGGGAGTCCGCCTTCTCAATATGTCATCGCCACCGCCAGCCCTTTCTTTATGCAGTACAGTCGTTCGTTACCGTAGTTCCAAGCAGAGCTAGGACTGAAGATTAGGTTTCTCGCCTAACCCCAGCAGTCAGGGTTTCCGGGGCAGGATGGCGGCTGCTGTAAAGATGGACAGTGGGGGTGATGGGGGTGCTAGGGGGGGAGTTCCGTGGAGCAGTTTTACTTGCATCCGGCGAGGCCCATGGGTATTAACGTGCACTCTTTCATGCTGCTTGCCCTAGTGTACTTCTTGGAGTGCAGTCACATTCCTGAGAGGGTAGACTATGAATTTCAGTTCACCTGGAGAGCTGAGGGCCTTCTGCCCTGTGGGACTTGGTGGCCTTGAGGCAGAGAAGAAGACCAGAGGGAGAGAAAGAGAGGAGGAAGCCAAGGCGGGAGCGCAAGAAGAGTAATGTAAATGTGAGGTTGAGTTTGGGGCCCTTGGGGGATGCAGAGACCTAATTTTAGAGAAGGGCTCCCCTCCACAGAGCCCTCAGGACTCTGGGCCCAGCCCTCACAAAGGCCCGCAGGAGGGATGGCCCACATTAGCCTGGTGCGTCGTGTTGAAATCTTGGAAGTTCTGAGAGAATTTCTCTTGTTCCTTTCCACTCTGCTTTTGCTTTCTCAGCAACCAGAGAACTCAGACTCTGGCCTTTAAAAAGGTGCCCTCAAAGTGGGGCTATGGGTAAGAAGAGGGAGTCTCAGAATGACTCAGTCCTTGAGTCTGGCTACTGGACGGCGACAGGGAACCACGGGTCACACTTTGTGCTGACAGCAGGACTCAGACTCGGGTCCTTGTGCAGCTTATGATTTTTTTTCCCATTAAAAAGAAAGGAAAAAAATTGAAGTCGTGTATAATTCAGCAGGGTATTTTTATGTAAACCTAATGACCAGTTACTGTAAGTGTGCTGTAACTAAAAATTCTATTCTAAATATTTCATGACTTTTAAAAAGCATGACCTGTTATTTGAGCTGCGAAGATGCAGAAAGGACTTTCTTTTTTCCTCTCTGGGATTGTTCCAGGTTTTTGAGAGCCTAAGGGCAAATCAATCTCTTTTGCTGTCGTCATTGAAGCAAATTCTTATCTCTGGGCATCAGGTGGAAAAAGACTTTTCTTCCTTCTTCTTCTTCTTCTTTTTTTTTTTTTAGAACTTTAGAATCTTTATGGAACAGAATTAAAAATATATATTATACAAAGTAATGACAAATGTAAATGACAATAGTTTACATCCACTTTAAATGGACTACTTGTTTCTTATCAGATGAGGAAAGTGGGGCCCAGTAACTGAGGTGACTTGCCCAAGGTCCCAGACTTAGTGTACAGTTAAGCCCAGACTCAGACTCAGGGCACGTGACCTGGATTCAGCGAGTAAGAAAGAATCGGTGACTGGGGGGCTTCTTTGAACCAATGTCAGAGGAACACTGAATAGAGTCCCAGTGCCTATCTGTAGAAGCTGATATTTCAGTTGAAGAGCCAGATACATTGTATACTTAAACATCAGAGCACCCCCCTTCCCACCAACGCACCCCAAGTCAGTGTCAAGCAGGGAGTGAGAGAGGAAGGTGGGGGGTGAGGGGAAGAACTGGAGTAGGCTGAGTGCGCCGACTGGTAGGGTTAGGAAAGGCTGCACTGAAGAGACATCTGAGTGCGATTCTAAAGGATAGCAGAATGGCATCGGTAAGGAGGGCTGGCCTGTGTGTATGTGTGTGTGTGTGTGTGTGTGTGTGTGTGTATCTTCACAGACCATTGTAATAAGAGGGAACAGTAAGACCGGCTGTGGGAAAGAGGGGGGAGAGGGACAGTGCCCAAAGGACAGCGAGAGGCTAGCTCTGGCCGCCGCAGAGGAGGGCCAGGGCAGGAGGAGAAGAGGAGAAGTGTGAAGGAAAGAAGGCTGGTTATAGCACACTCCATCACTTCTTCATTTCCCAACAATTTCCATGTGCACCCTTTCACAACCAAGTCTTGGAGTTTGTTTTTACTGTTCCCTTCTGCTTTGAATGCCTCACTGCCCACTCTCTTGTCACCTCTGAGCTAGATGCAAAAATACATGAGTATTTCCCTTAAAGGCAAGTGGTGAGAGGGAACTCTTCAAAGATCAGAGAGCCCTGGAGAGGCTTCTTTCAGTCCTCTGTTACCACCAGCCCTGTGATTATCTGCGCATCAGGCAGCTACCAGGGGCTGCCTCCAGAGCAGCGGTTCCCAACCTGTGGGTTGCAATGACCTTTCACAGGTGTGTTAGTCTGGGTAGACTAGAGAAACAAATTGATAGGCATGCATATGGATATAAGGGAAAGGTTTATATACAAGAGGAATGGGGTATTGAGAAAGCATCCCAGCCCAGTCCAGTACCTAGTCATAGGTCCGATCTTAGCCCATATGCTCGATATCAGTCTATAAAGTCTCCACAGGTCAGTGGGTGCAGAGTCCCAGCGCCAGCAGGGGTCTCCCCATGGCTCCTTGCTTCCAGGGCTCAGGATCCATCAACAGCATCCAGTGGTGGTAGAAGCAACTCAGTGCTGGCAGGGCTCTCCACGTGGCTTATCCAGCTTCAGAGGTCTGGTTCCATCAGGGTAAGGCTGTGTGGCTTCTCCTCCAGCTCCTCTAGCTCCTCAGGCATTGCCATCTTGTCTTGTCCATAATTAATCATCTCCGAGATTAACTCCCAACAACTGGGGAAGATAGCTTCTCATCTCCATGAGGAAAATATTGTGAGATTTCCCAGAAGTCTCAGGAGAAAGCCATGCCCACATGGAGGTCTCACTGGCGGCTCAATGGCTATCTCCAGATTAACAGGCTAGACTCCACCCCTACATCTCAATCATGAAATTAACATAAGCACATGACTGCCACAACAGGGTCGCCTAAAACCATCGGAAAACATGTCTTTCCAATGCTCTTAGGAACCGAAAAGTTGGCTTTTTACCCACACTGTCGCAAAATGTAGCAATGCACTTTACTATTGTTATAATCAGACTGTTACTCATGCTATACCATGCTTCAAGACAAAATTTCATTTATTTGTAATTAGAAATAAATATTTAACAATATGTAGTTACATATTTTAATATATTTTAAACATTAGCTTAAATGTTTTT
>PVJH01031364.1:0-23811 GCA_004026705.1 Nesogale talazaci
GTCCAAAATTCAGAAGAAGAATATCATTCTGTTACATGTGAAATCATATGACATTTAAATTCTAAGGTCTATAAGTGAAGTTTATTCATTTTAGTCACTTTTATTTGTCTACGTGTTCCCCATGGCTGCTTTGCAGGAATCTTGCTGGCATGATAGTTACATGTGCAACGACTAATCCAGCAGTCAGTGGTTCAAAATCACAAGTCATCCTGTGGGAGAGGGATGTGGCAGTTTGGTTCTGAAATCTTGGAAACCCTTCAAGTCCCCTAGAATAGCTGTGAGTCAGATCCAACTTGATGATATCAGCATGGCTATTTTGGTGACTAGATAAACACAGGCTGGTTTGCAAAACCTACAATATTTACTATTTTTCTCTCATTTAGGAGATGCACCGTATATAATAAGCACAGCAGCAGAAGGAAAGAAATAATCCAGTGAGAAACCAAATATCATGGCATGTTCTGCAAGTAGGTTAAATAGAACAAAACAGTCTCTGAATTTCTACTTGCTTATTTTACAGTATTATAATAATATTCAATTTTGTACTTTATAATTAATCTGAGTCTTCTCTAAAAGAATAGGTTCACTTTTCTGTTGGGCAATGTTCAATATTTATTCATATAGAATCTAAAATTCCCTATTCAACTTTAGGCAAACAGAAAGACACCAAAATCAAAAATGCTTAATTTTATTTAAATAGACCAAATTGTGTTAGAAGAAATTTTTGTCTCAATCCTGTTTAAATACTTTACATATATTAACCCAAAAAACCCTCATAATAATTCTTTGACATAGATGCCCCCTCTATCTTCTAATGAGAAAACAGAGACAAAATAATTTGTAACATAAATATAGCTCATTCAGATCCCTGTATCATGAGCCTTCAAGAAATCCAACACCTCTGAAACCAATCCAGAAATAATTTTGTCTCGTGTCGCAAACATGGGGCAAGGATGTCTCTGTTTCTCCTTCCCTGATGTGTGTGTCACTCTGGAATGTCATGAAGAAATCAGAAACTGAGTCCATGTGTTCAAAAAGTATATGCTGTTGCTCTGTGCATGAAGCCATTCCAATTATGTAGCAACTACATGCCTTAATTCCCCTTGACATTGAAAAGGAAGGAGGTATCAAACGCATTCCTGTCCCCAGAGTTTTGAATGACTTAGTAATGAGTCTTTGTTAGTGATTCAATAGTATCACACTGCTGATGTGAATAATTTGACACCCTTCCTACAGCAGAACAAAGCGAGACAAGCCTGTGGAATACAGCTCATTTGCATAATGTTCCCTCAAAGATAAAATCTACATGGTTATGCAAACAGTACATATGTTTAGAAGTTAGATGCATTATTCATGCCTATTTAGAAGATTCAATTATTGAGGTTTTTTCCCCTCTGTAATGTTTTCTTCATCCTCCCTGCTCACCCCTAATTCAGCACAGGTGGCCAGACATTTGGATTTCTCAGCCACAGGGGAAAGCTGTGATTCAAGGGTCAAAAATAGAAGACACTTGGAGACATTCTGCCTTTCTGTAGGCAATGGGAGACGAAGCTTGCTGGAATGGAGTAGGAGTCTCTACCCCCAGGAACTTTCTTCAGGGGGAAATTACAGTTTGCTGGTGGAGCTCCAGAGAGTTGGTAGGAAAATGGCTGAAATCCAGGCAGGGAGACTCACAATTTCACAATCATGTTTATTCTTAAACCATGGATGCTTGCTCTCCACAATCCATTTAGGTTCAGACAATGACGTTAGGAGTTGCAAAAATAATGACTGAAATCCAGAATGCATCTTTTTCTTGTCAAACTCTGCATAGGTCTCTTTGGGTTTTGAGCATTTTAAAAACAAGAACATGCCCTTTCATCAATTACCGAGAATCTATTTTTCAACTGTCTGGCCAGGAAAGAAGCTTAGACTTGTATTTTATGTTATTTAAATAAAATAAACAAATAAGACATTTGTTGTGCATTGGAGATTGTGTCCTAAAGTTTATAACTACTACATATATACACATATGTGAAATACATTTTTCTTAAAATTATCCCTCGCCAAGTCTTTTTATGTCTTTCTCATCTGGTACAATATGAAACCATGCTGAAGAGAGAATAAACAGTATCATCTGATCAACATATACAGAAACATTTAATTTCTCAGCATGCCACATGAAAAATGGAACAATTGAGCTCTGCTCCATCTGTAAAGCGCAATTGCACATTCCTCATTTCTTATGTTCCACTTGAATTTCCATTCATTTTAGACATTTTCCCTGAGGCTCTCCTTATGCCCTATTGTTTTTACTTAGCAGGGGTGAAGAGACAGGACGCTAGGATTCTTCTTCTTCCCAACTGAGGCATAGTATAGCCTCTGGCAATAATTTAATTTAGACCACTGAAATGCAGAGTTCAGAAATACCAACCAATAAGAACATCTCACAGTGCACTTGTTACTTCTCCTTAATTACTGTTGATGAAGGATTTAAGATTCTCTAATGAAATTTCCATAGCAGGGCAATATGTTAGAATTTTATTCAGTACACGTTTGCTTCCATGTTGTACCTTTAGAAAGGCATATAGATATGAAGGCTTATGTTAAATATTGTTTTCCTGTGCTAAATAAGTAAGAACTACATTCAAAAAGAGAGAATTATAGATTCCATTCAGACAAGGCCAAATGACGAATTGTATAAGAGGTAATAGGATTGAACCAAGTCAATTGCTTGCAGAAAGAGAAAATGCTGTTTTTTTCTACTGCTCGTGACATTTCTTTACTAATGTCCTGTATTTTAGATTGAACTTAAATATAGTATTTACTTTCCTCACGTAATATTGAATTTTATTTTATTTCACTTGAAGCCTTGGCATGCAGCACAAAATTGATATGCAGAGATTAAAGATTGCTATTTTTCCTTTCTGAAAATTCACTTGCAATACAATAAAGAAATCTGATTTTATATAAACAGATGTGGCCTGTGCTTGTATTTATAAAAAGCACTGGTTGGCCATTCTGAAAATACCTAATTTAAATTTATAGAAATCATGTTTGGTATAGGACATGGTATTTGAAGATCAGTAATAAACCTTGACATTACCTGTAAGAGAAAGCTAGGCTGAAGTTGGTTTAGCATCATAAATATGTCATGCATGTAGAAAAAATATATCTGATCATGGATTTCTTGAGAACTACAAAGTAAAGCCTTCTTTGAAAATAAGGACAATAACTGCTAAGTGTTTTACGCTGGATTGTACAGAGAAATCAAACCAGTGAGACTCACATAGGTATAAGGAGAGCCCTAGTTTCAGTTACGGAACTACACAGGAAGGAAATAAGCCTCCAGAGAATTTCTCCTATGTAAAATTGAGGGATGGGAGGGAAGTGGTGATTAAACAGAGTGCTTGGGAGAGATGAACATAGAAAACCAAAGGTGTATCTGACTTGAACAGTTAAAAACCTTGTCAATAGATTCAACGTTGCAGGCTGACCCTGATCTGGTTTCCAAAATTTTCTGTATTTTTGACTTGTATTATTTTGTTTGCTCATATTAGGGTGTAGCTCAGAAGTTGAATGTCATTGGTGGTCAGCTTCTTAAAATTGTGCTATATGCTTTTCCTGTTTTGTGTATATAAAACCCAGGATTGATAAACCTATAGGGACCGCAAGAAGAATACAGTTTGGGGGGGAGGGTTGGAGTAGAGAGGTGGTGGAAGGGTAAAAGGGTGATGATTTCAAGGAGTCCAGCTAGTAAAAGAATGTATGGAAACTGTGGTGGCAACTGTACAATTCTACTTGACGTGGTAGAGCTATGGAGTGATTGGATATATGTATTAAATCCCAACTGATAATAATTGAGGGGTGGGGGGGAAGAAGCAATTTCTTATCAGGAAAGTGTCCCCGTTCAGTTCAACTCAAGCCCATAGGGCAAATGAGAGCAGGGCCCTCTTCAGACTTTTACAGCTGCAGGTCAATGTTGAATCTTAAAGCAGTGAGATGACAGGCAGGTGGGTGCAGAGTGACTTTGATCTGAGGACACTGGGTCCAAGGTCAATTGGTTCAAGGTCAGTAGGCAGGGTGGCAGGGTGCTGAGAGATTTCAGGATTGTGGAGTACACATGTGGCAGCCCTTGGAAGCAGTCAACAAGTCCCAGAAAGCAGGAAGGCAAAACAGAGATAAAGAGAAGTTCTCATTTTCTCTCTTGTAGGAAAGGTCACAGTGACAGAAGGTCTCATCAGTCTGTGACCTGATTGATAAGCTGGACTCCACCCCTACATTTTCTAATTCAAGTAGACATAAAATATGGCTCCTGCCATGTAAGAATGATATGATGTGAAACATATTTGAAAGAAAGAATCTATTGTCTAAATTCTATTCTGTAAATTTTCTAAATGTCTCAGAAAAGTCTTTCTTTTTTTTGGGGGGGGGGGGCGGGGGCGGGCATCACTGCCTTCTGGTAAGAGTGGGAGGCCCAGTCTTGCTCCTGGAGAGCTGCTGCTGGATTTGAACTGCCATGCCAGTGGGCCGCAGTCCCCCACTCAACCACTGCATCACTGAGGCTCAGCCAGAAAATTCTTTTATAAGAAATACCTTCCTTAATTTTTCAATGCTACTGCATTTTCTAATTGCTTAAATTAAAATATTCATGGATGCTGACCTCCAAAAGTGTCCTCCAGTTGAGTCAGAAGGAGTGTCACATTCTGGCCCCAAAGTATATCCTTCGCAATCCCTTGGGAACTCTGTACTCTGCTTCTCCTGCTGCTCATCCTTGCATCAGTGTGGTGGGGCCAGACCAAGTGCATCACTGATCTTCCTTCTCCAGTGTTTCCCCCATAGGGCCTTGGGTCAGCAAGGGATAGTGTATTTCACAGTGGGGTTGGCCATATGGGCCTCTCTGTGGAATGGCTGTTCTGAGTGGGGAGATCTTTCTTGATGCTCAATGGGCCAGGATGCACTCCACTCTCCCTCCCTCCCCCTTCATTTGGTCTCTTGTGCTCTGATCAAACATGTCACTCTCCCAGAACTGCAGCCTCAGTGCTGACCTCCAAGCAAATTCCCCTGAGGGGAGGTGTGTCTGTCCAAGTAGTTGAGAATGGTGCTGGAGCCTCGGACCCCTCTGCTTGCTCCCCACTCCATGACTTCAAGCTTCAATGGCATCCTGAAACCTCGGATTTAAGTTTGATTCCATGTGGAGATATCAACAATAGGCTCCCCTTGGGTGGGTTAGTGCTCTATTCCCCTGTTATACTTCGCCATCTACTCCTCCCCTCCTCAGTGGGCTACCATATGTATCCCTGGATTTGGTCTGGCCCCTGACATTCTACTTGGACCTCACCTCAGGAATTTCTGTATACAGTAGCTTTTCCCCCTATGCCCCCTTTATGCCCATTTTGTATTTTTTTAAGCTTACCTCCGTGGACTTATGTCATACTTTTCCTTTGACATGTGGTTTACTTCACTTAGCATAATTTGCTCCAATTTTTCCCATGTGGCAATATGCTTCATGCGTTCATCACTACTTTTCAGCAATGCATAGTACTCCATTGTGTGTATGTACCACAGCTTTTAATCCATTTGTCAGTTGATGGAAATTTGGGTTGTTTCTAACTGCTTGCAATTGTGAACTGTGCTGTGATAAACATCGGAGCACGGATGTCTGGCCTTGGTTTCTTTCTTGCCTCTTCTGGGTATATAACCAGTAGGAGGATTGCTGGATCACATGGGGAGCTCAATGTCCATCTGTTTCAGATATTTGTAATGAATACACGAACAGACATTGGGTTGATTGAGGTACAATTTAGCTCAATGTGACATCTTTGGATTTTATCACTTTAAAGATGTCTTTTAAGGGACAGATTTGATCAATACCATGTATATGATTTCTGGATTGATGCTTCCATGAACATTAATTTCAGATCCCCAGAAACCTAGATCCTTGCCATATTCAATAATTTCTATTTATCAAAATGCTGCTCAGTGGTTTGGTTGTGAAGACTCCTATTTTCATTCTATGTTCACGTATAGATTTCATCTGTATTAAAGGCTGTTGTCTTTGATGCTCATTGCTGAGTATGTCAAATCTTCCTCACTTTTAGAAGCAAATTTGAGTCATATATCAAACCCAAACCAAACTCACTGGCATTCAGGTCATTCTGACTCATAGTGACACTATAGGACTGGGAATAACTGTGAGTCTCTTAGTCTGGAACTCTTTGTGGGAGTAGAAAACCCCATCTTTCTCCCATTTCCTGTATTCATAATACATTACACATTTTAATTGTTAAGAGTTGGAGCTTGCTTTTTGTTTCTTTACTTTCTCATTTAGATATCACCCCAGTAGAAAATGAAAGTCCTGAAAACTTTGCATTTATGTCAAGTATAGTTTGAGGAAGCAGCTCTTTCTAATATCATTTTGAGTTTTATAATTCATTAGCTCATTGGTTCATAGATGTTTTTCACTGGCCAGTTATTTTAGAAGTACAGATCTGGGCCTCTCTCCCTGAATGTCTTAATCTGGAAGTTCTGATAAAATATTTCTACCTTGGTTGATCCTGCAATACCAATAGTATTGCTTCCAAAATCAAGATAACCTGCAAGTCACCACAGAGTCACAAACAGACAGACAATGGTGAGAGTACTAAATAGAAAGAAATAACAGGTGCCTGAATTCAAATGACAAAACAATCTTGAAAGAAGAGGTAACAAAACTTGCCAGTAAAAGAGAAGGGAAAGATCAAATCATGTTCTTCAAGTTTCCTTTTAGGAATCGTTCATCCCCTAGGCTGCATCTACTCCACTTACACTATTTTTTCTTGAGAAAATGTTTTGAAGATATTGAGCTTTTTACATATTGACAAGTTGATGGTCTGATGGCCAGTATGTTTTTCCACAACATAGCTCAATCTTTATTTATTTTATACTATGTATTCTTCCCTCATCATTCAAAACAGCAAAACAGTTCTTAAGATGCTTGATGCCAACAAGAATTTGTATTATATTTGGAAACTTAAAATATCATAGACTTATGCCACTAATAAACAGGTAGATTTCTATAAATAAGTGGTTTTTCTACATTCTAGTTTACTATGATGTTGTCTGTTGGTCCAGTTGTGAGAGTTTTATTTGATTTTAGCATTGAATTATAATCTATACTGGTCCTTAAAACAAGATAAAAATAATATCATGAAAATATAAAAATATTGAAGTTGTTAGGTTTTCTTTTGTTTGGTTCCATAATCAATGCCCATGGAAACAGTAGCCAAGAAATCAAGCAATATACTCCTTTGAACAAATCTGTTGCATGAGACCTCTGTACGTGTTGAAGAGAAGAATGCCTCTGTGGGAAGTAAGGTGCTCCTGATTTAAGCCATGTTATTTTCAATTGTTTCACATTTGTGAGACAGCTGGACAATGAATGAAAAACCAGTGAAAAACCAAGAGTCCATGCATTTGAATTATGGCATCAGCACAAAATATTGAAAGAAACGAGGTCAACCAAAAGAACAAACAAATCTGTCTCTAAGAAAGTACAACTAGAATACTTAAGAGTTGATAATGATGAGACATCATCTCTCATGCTGTGGATATTTTAAGGACAGACCAATCCCTGGAGAAGACTATCACTTTAGGTACAGTAAAAGGACATTGAAAAAGAGAGGACTCTATAGTAGATGAATTGACAGAGCGGCTGCACCCATTGGCTCAAATGTAAAAATGGTAAGAATGGCCCAGGATGACACACAATGTGCAAAGGGTCACTGTTGGTAAGAATATCATTCTATTTAGGTGACCTGAAAATATATTTATTTTACTTTATCATATATATGTGTGTGTGTATTTTGAACATGTGCTAGTAGAACTACATAATAGAATTGTGGGTTCTATGCATATTATTTAGGACAAAACTTCACACACTAAGGACAAAATAAATACACCTCAATATAGCTCATTCTGCTTCATGTTGATTCTATAGGGCAGGGTACAATTGAGTGTTTTTTTGTTTTTTGTTTCCAAGTCTGTATGCACTTTTTTGGAGGCTAATATTTTGATAGCTTTATTCACATGTAATACACATATAATATTTTGTATTTCAATCATATTAAGAAGTCTTACAATCACCACAAAAATTTCCCTGCAACATTTCCTGTCATTCTTTTAATAATTATTATTCTAATTAATAATTCATAACCAATTGCTAATTATTTATCCAATTACTGTTTTTCTCTATTTACCAACTTGGGTTTCATATAGAGAAAATCATATGAAACAAAAGCAAGAATCAAATAAAAAAAACCACCAAGAATGACAAAACAGAGGAAAAACTCAATCAAAAAGAAAGCAAAAAATATTAGAAACTGATAGCCACTTTACTACCAGGACTTTATGCAGAACAGAAAAAGATAAAAGAAAGCAAGCACATAACAGCAAAAACACTCTTCCTGAAATCTAATTGTCCAGATAAGGGGAAGGGTAGAAGAAATCCCAAACAGTACATTTGATGTTGGAAGCTTAACTTCAATATTTTAAACACAAACATGAGCATTAGTTCAGATTAAATTTGCAATTTAATTAAGATCATAGGAGGCCTGATGGAGCTGTCAGAACCTCTGGATTGTGGTTGCAAGGATAGTTGTTTAAATTTACCAACTGCTCCTGTAAAGATTTACAAAATCTCAGAAAATTGATTTAGTATGAGTCAGAAATGACTTGGTAACCAAGGGCTAATTAAGACCATGCATTTCTCAAGATTGGCTTAAAATAAAAGTGCACTACTGCTTAAAAGTTCCAAGCCATTTTTGGTAGTTTTCATGTCATTGAAACCACATGTAAGAATTTATTGTATTTTTTTTTAATCCTGAAACAACAGGACAGCACACATCTTCATTTGGCATCATGCCCTTGTCTTACGAGTGGAAGCTTAGACATCCTATTGAATTATACCCGCAAATTTCCTGTCAGTTTTCCATATTGTAGTGACTTGCAAGTTGCCAAGATACTGGAACCAGGAGCTCTGGTGGTGTAATGATTATGAGTTGCACTGCTAACCATAAGGTCAGAAGTTCTAAACTACCATCAGCTCAGCAGGAGAAAAATGAGGACTATCTATGCCAATAATGAGTTACAGTCTTGGATCCTCCCAGGACTGTTAGTGTCCTCTAGGTCTCTATGAATCAACCCCGTTGTTGGAAGGTACGCCTCTGGGATTTCAAATACCAACAGAATCACTCATGCTAAATGGGTTTCAGTGAAGCTTCCGTTCTATGACAAACTAGGAAAGAAGAGGTGGTTCCTTATCTGAGTGATTAGTGATTGCAATCTTTATGAATAGTTGTGGGACTTTGATACAATTTAGATCTTTTCAGTCTAGACAACCCTTAAAAATAGCCTGGCAAGAGCTGATTCTCCAAAATAGAGTTAAATTTAATGGATGTGATGGAGCGAAGCTTTCAGGATATTTAATGAGGTGGTCCAACTCAAAATTAGACAAAACAGTTGCAGACATTCATTAATAATTAGAAAATGGAATGTACCAGATATGAATCTAGGAAAATAGGAAGTTTTCAAAAATAAAAGAGGGCATGAAGATCAAATCCAAGGTGTTAGTGAATTAAAATGGATTTGTGTCACATAATTAACTAGACTGGGGCAAACAGGTTCAAGAGGAGTGGTATTGCATTCATTGTCAGAAGGACTTCTTCAAGATATATTTTGAAGTAAAATGCTATTTGTGAAAGGGCACTATCTACATACCTTCCCCCCACTAATAAGAAAAGATAAAGAAATTAATTTTTTCCTGAAAGAAGGAATTAAATGAAAGAATTTGTGTTATGAAAAGTTGATCTCTGATTCCTCCCAAAAAACAAATGGGAAATGTAATGAAAAGTTATCAATAAGACGACAGGTTCATATAATAATTATTCAAATTTAGAGAGCAACCACTAAGTACAATGAAAAAATTGAATTCTACCAATATCTTCAGTCTAATATTGATCAAACATGAAATCAAGATACATCTATGATTACTGTGAAAGTTAGAAGAGGAAAGATCAAAACATGGAAAGTAAAATAGAATAGTGCAAGACCAGTGGTTTTTTTAATGTGAGACCCTATTTTGAAAATTATAAAGAGTGATTATACTCACCAGATGGAATGCACAGGAATCAAGGTGATTACATCTGTGGAAAGAGATGATGGAGCAGCTTAATATTATCAGCTAAAACAAAGCAGCCTGTGGAACAGAACAGCAATTCTTTATAGGAAAGAGCATGCTGTGAGAGAAGAAAATGAAAACAAGTCTAGTATAGCCGAAATTTAAAATGAGTATGTCCCTTATGACTTTAGAGAATGTATCAAGAACAAATCTCACACAATGAAACTAATGACCCAAATCTGAGGAGATGGGCGATGAAGTCAAGAATATTATGCATGAAGAACATAAAAGATCACTGAAAAGACAGGCTAGAAAAAAAAGCACCAAAAAGGATGTAGGTAAAATTTTGAGTCTTGTAGGGCAGGTAAATAAAATGGATGAAATGTGTGTTAGATAGGGTTCTCTAGAAAAATAGGATGCTTTGATTTCTATGGAAACCTTGCTGTCTATTATAACCACGTCCACCCTGTCTCTGTTGAGTGAGTGCTGACACCTGCCCTGCATCACCATCAAGCCCAATCAGTCCCAGTGTGGGCAAATGTTGGGAGTTCACTCAGGGAAATTCAAACTGTTAATACTGGTGCACATAAAATAGCAATTACAGGAGTCTTCAGAGATGTTGAGTCCCATTTCACAAACTTTTTCCTTATGGTTCTCGTGAAGGATATATCCTCAGGAAACCCCTTTTGGATCTGTAGGAATATCTTGATAGATTCATTCCAACATATCAGTTTCCGTAACTCTTGGATGCCTTCCTTTACAGTGTACCAAGGTTGATCAGGGACCTCAAGTTGGTCTAATCTAGGCCATCTGGCTGTCCATCCTTCAGTGAACCAACCAAATAAGGTCTTAGATCCTCTCATAGCCTCTCTCACTGAGACATTGAAAGAAGAATCTGTGTTTAGGAATTTCTTATCCAAAAATTCAGACTGGTCTCATATTACACTAGTAACCAACCCCTTTGTAGCCATTCCCAGGGATATCCCCCAGGCTTCTGCTTGTATATATTTGAAAGCTCAAGCAGCTCTTTGTGAGTATAGCATGCTTCCTCTTGGGTTATAATCTCAACCTCACCTTCAGAATGTTTCTGGGATTTATTTTAGTTACAGGTCTAGAGAAAATAATGGGTGATGAGGGTGTTCTCAGCATTATTTGTAAAGCATCTCCCTCAGACAATGCTACAGAGGCGGCCCCACCTGGTATTTAACCTTGAACATTTTGGTTCATCTGCTCAGATGTGGGTTGTTTTGTTGATAGTGGATTAACACCTTCAGCTGGGTGGAGTGGATCTATTGATTGGGCTGACTCATTTGTTTCTAGGGGCTCAATAGCCTCCTCTTCAGTATCATCAGCCCATATGTCCCCATCCCATATTTCAGGGTCCCATTTTTTTTTCCTATCAATGCCCTCACTTTGGTTTCATACACTGCTCTAGATCTGCCATTCAGCTGATTTTGTAGCCATTTGCATAAGGAATAAACTGACCAAATGTCCCCCCATTTAAACAATTTAACAACATCCCACAATGTTTTAAAATTAAAATAAATATATTACACTACATTACACATATTTTTGCATTCTATGAAAAATTTTGTTGCTCCATACATACCAAATTTTTAATCAAGGACCTACTACCCCCCAAGCCAGTCAATGGTGTCCTGCTTAAAATCTGGTCACTTTAGGAGACTCTGTACCTGGTTCTCAGCAATGTCAACTCAATAATGAGAGGCGGGAAGGTTCTCCTAAGTAACACAGGTGGAAGTTTCTAAATCTGTAAGTCAGCACCTGAGGTGCATTTCTGAGGCCCTGAGACCATCCTTCTCCTTAATCTCACTTTCCATTGGAAGGAGCCACCAACTTCCCTATACTTGTCATCCTGACAAAACTGCTGAAAAATATCAAGCATAAGACTACCCAGAACCATTCCTTTGACCAGCACCCAATCTATCAGTGGTGTACTTTAGATATTAGCTTTGGTACTTCACACCACAGATTAGTAAGCATGGCAAACTTATCCATGCCGTTAGGTGTAGAAATAGCATCATCAGTGCCCGTAAGACTACTCAGACTAGAGAGCCAATTTAATAAACCCATATTATAAGTTTATTTCCCAGCACCAATTGTATGAGACAGGGTTCTCTAGAAAAACAAAACCAGGACATTACTAATTATATATATTTATATAGATATAAATATTTAACATAAGAAATAAACAATTAATGTATAAAGCAATATAAAAGGCTTGGTGTGACTCACTTCCATAAGACAGCTAAGACACTGGCAGTCCTTCAAGTCTTGAGGGTTGTCAGGTAATCCTCTGTAGAGAAATTCAGATTATTCAACCATAGGCAGTAAACAGCAAGGCAGGTCACCAGTGATCAGCCAGATGACAGAGTCCAACAGTCCCCAGCTCAAGATGTATATTTCAGTAGCGTGGTGAAGCAGCGCTTAAAGCAATCTTAGATTGCAGTTACACAGTCCATGTATTGGGTGCCCCATATGTGGTCTAACTTGCAAATCGAGGCACAGAACAAGCAAAACAACCAGCTGCACACTGGTGCGAAGATCCAAGAGGAAGACTGAGAAATGCAGGGGCTCACTGAATCATTTAGATCTTCGTCCTTCAATTAATCTCACATGTCTTCATTGGCTTCGTCCTTCAATTAATCTCACATATGTTCATTGGCCATGTTGTTACAACAAACCTACCTATCTTCATTGGCCATGTTGGCCTTACAAACATATCTATCACAAAATGGTCATGTAAAAGTGCTGGACAAAAATGACAGATTATGAATTCAAATGTTTCAACAAATTAATGTAGCTCTGGAAGTGTTCACCTCTCTATACTGAAAATAAATAAATACATAAAAATTAAGGTAGGTACATGGACAAAAGACAGGTAGAAATCTATATTTGTGGCCTTTCTAAAGAAAGGTGTCTCAAAAATAAAGCAGAATTTATCCAATAATATCACACATAAATTAAATCTTGCTGAAGATTATTGAACAATTGTTGCAGCTCTACGCTGCCAGGGTATTACCAGAATTTCAAGCTAGATTCAAAAGAAGATGTAAATTAAAGGATATCACTGCTGAGCTTAGCTGAATGTTGGCCAAAAGGTTTACTTGTGTTTTATTGGTCATGCTGAGGCATTCAACTGCATACATTATAGTGAACAATAGATAACTGTGAGAAAAATGGAAATCCCAGAACACTTAATTGTCCTCTTACATCAGAACCTGTACTGAGCCCAAGCAACAACCATTTGAACATAGTCATAGATAATGAATTTCCTAATTTAAAATTAGGAAATATAAGCTTCTGGGTTGTAAATTTTCACCATACTTGTTCAGTATGTATGCTTTGAAAATAATTCTAGAAGCTGGACTTTGTGAAGAAAAATATGACATCATTAACTGGAGGAAGATTCATTGCTACTCTGTGATATAGAGAAGTAACAATGTGGGTGGATGAAAGACAAGAGACTCTAAGTACTTACTGATGAAGACCATATAAGTCCAACCCTTAATATTTACTACACTCTGATGTACATAAAACAAAAATTATTAAAACCGGAACAATAGTACATTCATGATAAACCTAGAAATGTTTGAATTTATTCCTTATGTTCTATTATTTGGAACAAAAAATCAATGCTCATGGTGTTGCAACCTTCCCCCAACATTCTGGCCTACCCCCAGAAAAGTGTAGGTAATTCTGTCTTCCCTGAGACCATACTCTCTGTACCTCATTGTCATGTTGGTACTTTGCTATGTCAAGCAGTTCTGATAATTTTCCAAATCTAAGTTTTTAGCCTTCAGATAACACTGATAACCCTGGTTTTGCTCCAGCATGTTATTGGTAAATTTCATTCACCATATTTATTGGACCAGAAGATGCACTTTTTAACCCCGCCAAAAGTAGGGGGGTGGGGCAAATAAGGGTGCGTCTTATGGTCCAAAGGTGTGGTACCCAAGAACATTTTAGTATTCTGTTACTATATGGTTCAGAATATTTTTTTCTTATTTTCCTACTCTAAAAATGGGATGCCTTGTGGTCAAGTACATCTTATGGACTGAAAAATATAGTCATTCGATTGGAATGTCTCTCAGTTCATAAACAGGATGTAGTTGGAGTACTGTACCTTGCAGCCTGAAAAACAGGATGTGATATTTTATGTATAGACCTTGCCTAACTTCTTTTCAGGGCATCAGGGTTTATGTGACAGCGGCTCTCCTGTGGTCGCTGACTTTAAAAAGATACCTAATTTCAATTTGCAGCATTACAGTTGTCTTTAATATCCCACAGCATATAACAATGGAAGCAACAGACAAAAAAAAAATCTCATTTTGCACCAAGCTTGTCTGCTGCAAACAGAGCTCTTTAAAGTTTTAAAGAACAGAAGTATTATGTAGGATGAAGGCATGCCTGACCCAAGCCATGGTAATTTCTTTCTTTCTCTCTCTCTCTCTTTTTTAATGAATCATTTTATTGGAAGATCATCCAACGCTTGCGACAGTTCATACATCCATCCATTGTGTCAAATCCATCTGTACATTTGTTGCCATCGTCAATTTGAAAACATTTTATTTCACTTGAGCTTTTGTATCAGCTGCTCACCCCCCCCCTTCCTTGACCACCCTCCCTCTTTCAGGAACCCTTGATAATTTATAAATTATGATTATTTTTTCATGTATGGCACTGACTGATGTCTTTTTGTTATCCATTCCTTTGGGTGAGTACGATAGGTAGATCACAATGACTGGTTTCTCTTTTCTTCCCCCACCTTCTCCTTACCCTCCTGGTATTGTTACTCTCAATATTGATCCCAAAGGGATTTATCTTTCCTGGCTTTCCTGTGTTTCCAACTATCATCTGGAGTGCTCTGGTCTAGTAAGATTTGTAAGGTAGAATGAGGGTCATGATAGTGGTGGGGAGGAAGCATTAAAGAACTAAAGAAAAGTTGTGTGTTTCAGTATTGTAATCCTCCCTGTGATCCTTCTGTAAGGTGCTGTCCAATTGCCTACAGATTGGCTTTGGGTTTCTACTCTGCAGTCCCCACTCCATTCACATGAACGTGATTTTTTGTTCTGGGTCTTTTATGCCTGATACCTGATCCCATTGACACGTCATGATCACACAGGTTGGTGTGCTTCTTTCATGTGGGTTTTGTTGCTTCTCTGCTAGCTGGCTGCTTGTTTATCTTCACATCTTTAAGATCCCAGATGCTCTATCTTTTGATAGCCATGCACCATCAGTTTTATTCACCACATTTGCTCATGCACCCATTCGGTCTTCAGCGATTGTGTCGAGAAGGTGAGCATCTCAGAAAACTGGATTATTAGAAAGGTTTAAGAAGAAATGATGCCTCTGATTATGGTGTTGATTAAGAATATTGACTTTGACGTGGACTGCCCGGAAAGCAAACAAGTTTATCTTGGGAGAAGTATAACTGTAATATGGAGAGTAATATGTATAGAAGTAATATGGAGAGACATCCTTTGAGGAACTTGAGAAATGTTATCAAGGAGATTAATCCTTGGAAAAGGAAAATATGCTTGTAAATGAGAGAGTCAGTGGGAAAAAAAAAGAAGGTGACCCTAACCCTGATGAGTTTGCACCAGACATAATAACTGAGAGAAAAAAAAATAACTGAGAGAATGATGTGGGTCTAGGCAGTATTTTTCCCTGGTGTTCATACTGTTATTGTGAATACATACTAACTCAATAACAAATAACTACAATAATAATATAAAGTCATACATATTGGGAAATGGTCTTTAATACATATCTATTTGAAAATTCAATAGATTTCAAATAGGTCCAATGAAATTTTACAGTACTTTATGAAAATAAATAGCTAATAGAAATTTTATAATACTTCTTGAGTACAGTGACAAAATTCATAACTTTTCTTTTTTAAAGATTCTTGTTTATTTTATGTCCCCTCATATTTTTTAGGGATTTGAAAATTGGAGTGTTTTGCATTTGGTTTGTAAAAAAAGAGACTATGCAATAGCCATCATATATTAGTTATAATGTTGTAAGAAAATTTGTTTCAAAATTCAGACTTGGAAGTTGAGTTTAGCATTGCATCAAATAAATTTTGATTTTATGTACTTTTTCTGTTTTTAGGGGAATCAGAAAACAGCTTTGTGTAACACAAATTGATTCATTCAACTGTTTAAAGGCAAAATAAAACTTATTTACCTTTTCTGTGGTAGAAAAGCTAATTAATTTGTTTTTTAAGATGTGTAATTCTCCCATCAAATAAATTTTTCACAGTACACATGAAGCAAATTAAAAGAGGAGATTATAATCAATGGGGCACAGGTTCTGGACATCACTTCCCATTGTATATGTATTATAACTTATTCCGATCTAAGAAATCCTAGTTTAAAATTCCCTGAACAAATGCCATTTTTTAATTTCAAGTTTGAAGAAATTTCAATCAGGAGGAGTGAAGATATTTGTTTAAGGAAATAGAGCTAAGGAACACAAGATCAGGATCAGAAGTAACAGGAAGGCCACTTAAAATTTCCCTCTATTTTTTATTAGGAAAGAATATTTTTGTGTTAGTCCAGGTAGACTAGAGAAACAAATTCATAGAAACACATATGGATATAAGTGTAAGGTTTAAATACAAAAGGAATGGAACATTAAGAAAGTACCTCAACCCAGTCCAGTAGGTCCAGTAAGTCCAGTCCAGTCGTAAGTCCCATTTTAGCCCCTATGCCCAATACCAGTCTACAAAGTCTCCTTCCGTCTCACGAAGTCACAGGTCAGTGGGTGCAGAATCCCAGCGCTGGCCTGAGTCTCCCCAGGGGTCCTCGCTTCCAGGGCTCAGGGTCCATCAACAGCATCCAGTGGTGGTAGAAGCAACTCAGCGCTGGAGGGGGTCTCCAGGTGACTTCTCCAGCTTCAGAGGTCTGGTTCCATCAGGGCAAGGCCATGTGGCTCTTCCTCCAGCTCCTCCAGCCCCTTGGACACTGACATCTTGTCTTGTCCATAGTTCATTGTCTCAGAGACTGACTCCCAACAACTGGGGAGATGGCCTCTTTTCTCCATGAGGAAAATATTGCGAGATTTCCCAGTAGTCTCAGGAGAAAGTCATGTCCACACAGAGGCCTCAATGGCTATTCAATCGCTATCTCCAGATTAACAGACTAGACTCCTCCCCTACATCCCAATCATGAAATTAGCATAATGAATACAAGACCACCCCAAATTTATACTCTGATAGACTGAAGGTTAATCCAGGTAATGGAATGCAATTCCATTGGCAAGGTCCAATTTAAAGAGATCATGTGGGGAGAGATATTCTTACATTGTTTTTTTTTTTTTCTGTTGTTGTTTGTTTTTTTTGGGGGGGGGGCATCACTGCCCTCTGGTGAGAGTGGGAGACCCAACCTTCTCCTGGAGAACTGCTGCTACATTTGAACCGTCAAGCCAGTGAGCCACAGTCCCGCACTCAACCACTATGCTACCGGGCTAAGCCCGCAACCACTGCTGAAAATAAAATCTGCTACAATCCTTCCCCTGACTAGAGTTATCTTCATTGAACATGAAGAGTACTTATGCCCTCTTCCAAGACATTTAGGTTTCATTTCTTTATTGCATCATCTTAAACTCTATAAATTAGTTAGCTAAATCATGTCCAAGTTCATAAGGACTTCTTGAATGTGTTTTCTGAAATAAAGCTTCTTAAGTACTACTTCTCTTTATCTTCACACTAATGAATTAAATAAAATAACTAACCCCACACCCAACAAACAATGGTGTGACCTTAAAGGACAGTGGCAGTAGATACTCGTGGTCAAAAGAGTGAAAATATGTGGCACTGAACAGTCACTAATCTATATCAATATAAATATCTAACCAGGACATGAACTAATTTATACTTGATTAATGCTAGTCCTATGTTCTAGGAATAATTCTGCATGGAACTGGTGTAATCTAGGCTGTTATTTCTGTTCTCTGAGCCAGCCTCTATTTTCCATAAGAAATTGCTGAGCTGGGTTTTCTCATTTCATCTTTCCAATAAGAGTCTAAGGGCTTAAAAGCCTTGGATTAATTTTGGACTGGTGTCATACTCCTGTAAATGAATAGAAACGGACTTGGATAGGTGTTGGTGACATTTATAATCTGTAGTGATGCTGTTATCATTTTCTGCTAAAAGTATTTGGATTACCTATGAGTTTTAAGGTAGTTCAGTCTATTATGCAGAAAAGTCATAGCCTAAAAATGTTTATGATATAAGCCCCGTTGTACTTTGGCCTTCTTAAGAGGTAGCTGCAGAGTTCTTAGGTTTTAAGGATTCTTAGAATCCCAAGTTTTGATCCATGTCCTTTAGATGCTTCAATGGTTTTGCATCTATTTGTAGAAGTATATGAATTACTGCTTTAGATATCTCTCATGTTTTAGCAGAAGACTTTCTAGTCATGCCCTCGGCATCAACTTTGCATGATGTTTTCTCTGAAAGTACCATGTAATGTCTTTGTAGAAATATTAATGAATTTTAGGATTATTTATCATCCAGAGGCTTTGGAATGAGGAATAATTCTATTTTAAAGCGCAGCAAGTTCTAGGTCCTTTATATATAATGGTTCCTTACCTATTTTTTTCCTTGCTTCTCATTTCATTATAGGAAACTTGAAGAAACTTGGTATGGTATGCAGAATTTTGCCTGGAAATCTCCATTAGATTATAGACTTCATTAGGTTCAATTTTCAATTGTCCATATTGCCATACATTATAGAATTGCTAAAATTTCTGCCAGCACTTCATGAGGATCTTTTATCTTCCATCTTTTTTGACAAGTCCCTCATCATCCTGCAAGCTTCGACTAACAATCTCCAAGATTTAAAGTTTCAGCTCACCAGCATCCTCCAAAGATAACATTTCAGATTCTACTATAATAATATATCATTTGGGGCTATAATAACTGATGAAAAGCTATTCAAAATACTGTAGACTCGAACAGGAACAATAATTGTAGTTATTATTATGTCTCATGGCTTCAGGAACTGATTGCTTAGTTAATCAGTTTTCCGTGAGTTTGTCATGAGTAGTTGGGGCTAGAGTCATCTGCAAGGCATCTTTACTTACATTTTTAGCAGGTGGTGATGAATACTGTTTATCATTTCAGCTAGCTTTTTTTCCATGTGGCCTGGAGATGTTTCTAATTTGATTATTACGTTTCAATAGCAAATCCCAGAAGAGGGAACCAGGTGAAAGCCGTATGACCTTTTATGATATAAGAAATCACAAAGTATCACTCCTACTCTCCTGCATAAGCCAGGGATAATAACAGCATCAGGTCTCTAGGTAGTAAATTGGTTTGTCCTCAACTACTAACAAATATCTTGGTGGCTTCAACTTATTCATTGCTATTGAGGAAGAAAGCTCTGATAATTGACTTTCATAAAGATTATCATCAAGAAACCTGTAAGCAATGGTTCTGCTTTGTAACACTTAGAGTAAGGTGAGAAAGAATCAACTCTACTGCAGTGAGTTGGGTTAGGCTTTTGGTATAACAATATTCCACCAAGGTACATGAGTCATGGGCATAACTTCCTCCTATACATGGAGAAGTGATAAAGAGGGCATAAATGATGGGAGGTATATTGTGTAACAAATATATTTGGAAGATATCACAGACATTAATTCCAAAATGTCAGCTGTAATATTCTTGTATCAAATACCAAAAGGAAAACATAAAGCCAAATTTAAGACAATTATATTAAAGGACTTCATATTTAATAAGAGAAAACAGCTTAATATATTTATACCTTTTTAAATTGTTACAAAATGTTTCAAATACTAGCTATGTAAATTGTTTTATGCTTGAAAATTGATACTGAAATGTATGATAGTAACTTCTATAAGAAAGTAAATTGATAGGCCTTTCTAGCTACTATTTCTTCTGTGATGTATCATAATTCTAGAACAGTGGTTCTCAACATTCCTAATGCCACGACCCTTTAATGCAGTTCCTCATGTTGTTGTGAGCCCCAAGAATAAAGTTATTTTTGTTGCTACTTCATCACTGTAATATTGCTACAGTTATGAATCATATTGTAAATATCTGATATTCAGGATGTATTTTCATTACTACAAATTGAACATAATTAAAACATAGCTATTAATCACAAACTAGCATGAAACTATATGTTGTAAAATATTTATGTACTTTTCAATGGTCTTAGGCAACCGCTTTTGATGCCAAAAGGGGTCATGACCGACAAGTTGAGAATCACTTTCCTAAACTCTAGTCTTATGGGTATAATCCTATGGGGGCACGGGAGCTGGGGTTCACTGCTGTGCTAACAGGCAAGATTAAAGTGAAATTAAGTCCTGACCTTAGTAGAGATAATTCACATCCCTTGTTTCTTTGAGCATATGATTTGCTGAAAGACAAAAACCACACCTCCATCAGCCAAAAACCACACCTCCATCAGCCACTCCTCTGAGTGTTAGAAGAACCATCTGCAACACACAGAGTGATCAAATAATCATTGAAAGAATATATTTGTGATTAATGTCTGAAGTGTTGGTGGCCAAGACCAGAGACCCCAATGGCTGTTGCATGGTGACTGTCTACAGGACAGAAAAAAGAATCAGGTTGAGATCAGAGGCCTAAACAAGGAAATCATGTGGCACAACAGTGTAGAAGCTCTGAGCCTATGGGATTGTAAGGCAGGAGAGAGGCAGGTTTCCAGGTCTACATAGGCAAAGTCCAAGGGACCCTGTGGCTCAGGACAAGAGAGAGACTTGATTGCAGACAGAAGAGAGATATTACTGTATCCTTAATATTTCTGCACCTAGGTTATGGTATCATGAGATTTACATACAAATTCTGTGTGGCCATTTCAAAGAAGTCAAATGTCATGGGAACATGCTAACTGCGAGAATAAATGAAGAAGATAGTGAAAACATGCCTGCCTCCTGCTTCATGGTAAGGGAGACACTAGAAGAGGTTGGGCATGGCAGATAGAGGAAGTCAGATGACAGCAGATATCTACCAGGTTGTAGCCAAATAACGATTATATTTCAGTAGAGCAAATTGTAATTGAACAATGTATGAAAATATGTGGAAAGGGACAGAAAAAGAAATTGCATTACTTTATCCCAATCCTATTATTTAGATTTACTCAAAATTAGGCAAATTTGAAAGAATATTTTTAGGATGTAGTTTCTCCCATGCAATATTTCAAATTCAGAGGTGGAGCTGAAGTAGATTTTTAAAGAATGAGATCATAAAACACAGAAAGTTTGAAAATAAGTTAGATTCAGTTGGTGACCCAGTTCTCATTTTATTATATAATTCATGATCATGTTAACATGTGTAAGTGTTCAGTCAGAATTGTGGGCCATTTTTATCTGTCCTGTGGGTCACTATTTGTCAGAATCTTTTGTTTGGTTGTGATTTAAAAGCCTAAATGCAAGGAAGAAGAGATGATTATACAGAAGGATTGAGCTGTGTGGAAAATTTTGACTTTATAGAAGGAGGAAGGTGAAAAGAAGACATAGCTAATATTGTCATCTGCTCCACTTCAATATCACTTACTTCTGACTTAAATAATTCCTAATTTGAAATGTCAACAACCTTGAAACCCTTACAGTCCAAAACCCATTAATATAGACTCATTCCACTATACTGCAAGAAAGGGTAAGGGAACCTTTCTAATCTGTAGTTGAAAACATATTGAATTGCTACCCCAATGCAGCATTGAAAACAATTAGGCTTGCTTGATTTTCTGATTTATCTTACAATAAAACCTCTAAAGAAGAAACCATCTAAGCTGAGAGAATTAAAAATTTAAAGAGTTGATTTGTCAGAAACTATATTTTATCACCTAACTCTGTCTTAGACCTTAGGAGAGCAGTCATTCCTGGTATACTCAGGCCAATTTAGGTGTTTAAGATAGCCTAAATGGATATAGCTTTTTGTTTTGTTTTGTTTTGTTTTTGTTTTTGTTTTGGGGGCATTACTGCTCTCTGGTGATGGGAGTAGGAGGCCCAGCCCCACTGCTGGAATTGAACCTCCATCCCAGTGGGCCGCAGTCCCACACACAATCACTACGCCAGCAGGGCTCAGCCCTGGATATAGCTTTTTCATAGAGAGCATGAACTTTTCTATTTATTAGAAAATAGAACTATAACTCAAAAATATTAGTAGTGAGGTTCTAATTTGTACATGGATTTGTTTATTTTGATCAAAATATACTTACACATATCTATATGATCACTGGATGAGAGAAGACAAGTTCTTTTAGTTACACCCTTATGACAGTGTGCAAGTCCATTGAAGTGCTTTTAAAAATAGGTCCAATCAAAACAGCCTCTCTGTTTGGTTAATTCAGCTCAATTCAAGGTATAGAGGTATCTCTGAAGGTTAATGGTGAGTTTTGGGGGTCACTTTAATGAAGGGGTATTTATAGATGTTCTAAAATTCAGGAGAATGATGGGGTAATCTTTAGGCAGCCTCTCTTCTCCAGAACCTTCAGAAAAAAGTAGAAAATAATTCATTGATGATCCTATCCTGTCCTATTTCTTTTGGGGTGGAGTCTTTCTTTTTTTTGGGGGGGGACATCACTGCCCTCAGGTGGTGGGAGTAGGAGGCCCAGCCTTTGCTCTGTGGAGCTGGAATTGAACCTCCATCCCAGTGGGCCGCAGTCCCACACACAACCACTTTGCCACTGGGGCTCAGCCCCTGTCCTATTTCTTTTGATATGATACATACTCATGAAATCTTGCTATCCAGTACCTTGCTGCCTTTATTTCTTCCATTTTGAATACCCAATTTCTGAATGGCTTATCATAACCACCCAGTACTTTTAGAAGACATTCAATATTTGATCTGAACCAACTTCATTCCATTTGGAAGTTCGAGCATCAGTATCCACAAGCCAAGTAAAGTGTGCAGAATGCACACATTTCCACCAACTTACGGGGCCAACATGTTTCTTTATCTGCTCAGGTTTGGTCAACTCAGCCCTCATTCCCATTTAAGCTAGGTCAATGGGTACCAGTAGCAAACTCAGAAGTTCACACCTAACTTCCTCCACCTCAGACCGGCTAGCCTCTTCATAAACTTTAATTAGCCTTAGCCACCCGTAGACTCAGTCTACAAACAACTCTTTAAACTCGACCAGCTAGTCCTTTCTCTTCACTCCTTAGCTTCTGTAAATCTGGGGTCATAATGGAATATCTCCAAACCTTGTTTCTTCAGTAGGTGTTTCTGTCATTCCACTCAACAAGTAAATTTAAAAGGTCATATTAGTTTACTCACCAGCTCCCATTAATTTTTAGTCCTAGAAGAGTTTCTTCTCTGATGAGCATACATGTTTGCAGCCTAGGTACATCCAAAGCATACTGCTAGCTCAGATTTCCAACCTAACGCTGAAGGTTTTGGGTGACTAGCACAGCATCTTATACAGCACTGATCCAAATATGCTCAACTAGATCTGCATTATTAAAAGTGGGGCATTCTTTATTCAACTCTGTTTCCTATGAAAAATCAAATAATTTTTGACATGTGTTCTTTTAACTATGCATTCTCTTTGCTTCCTTTTAATGGTTGGCAGAAATAATGATGTTGTAAGCATTCCTGTATTGAAATTACAAGTAATGTATCATTTTAATCTTGTGGATCTATCACTTTACTTGGT